>DWNR01003128.1:0-12135 GCA_018250455.1 Polygonus leo | reverse complement strand
TCCATTACAAAATAAATTTAAAAATGTGCAAATTCCGCGATGAAATTAGTTTAAAATCATATATATAAATATGTTAACGTTTAAAAGAGAATTGTTTAGTGAATATACTTGTGTGCGAGACATAAGAGTATTTAAATCTTATATTTTTGTCCGAATACAAAAATGGTAAAAATAAACATTTTAATTAAATGTTATCAGATTGCTGACATCTATTTCTAAATGGGTTTCACAAAGTCTTCTAAAAGTTCTTACCCACATCTTTAATTTCGCTTAAACGGAAGATTTTCGCAGAATCACAATTCTTCTATTCACGAAAGCTTAACGACCGAATCTGCCATAACTCCGATCGAATGGCTATTATTTATTATATCTTTGCCATCCTCATACATTCACATAATAGGTTGTTCAATCAAACTTTGTCCATTTTATCTCGGAGGATCAAGGCACTGGTGTTACCATCAAATAGTACAAGTAAGCGATTTTCTTAAAGAGTACATTGGAGTTATGGGTTAGATTATTAGGTATATCTGATTGTTCCAAGAGAATACCCACATACGGTAAAAAAAAAATATAATTACTTGCCTTGCCTTTAACCAAGAAAAAAGGACCACGAGTCCAAGATCTGCACGTCTAAGAGATGTGCATAAAAATCAAAGAGATGTCATTGCCGCCCATGAACATCCATAATCATCTCCAATTACCAATGAATCATACCTAAGTTTGATCACAAATGCGTTGCTATCCCTCAGGACTAAGATGATCAGTATAGCCGGTAACCACGTCTTTCTAAGCCGAAACACAAGAACTGCTTCACGCAGGATTAATGAGGCTGGCGGTGGTACCACCCCGGTTGAACTAAATGAGTTCTACCATCTGGCAAACATCTCAACTCTTGTAATATAAAAATAAACATTGCAGTAGTGCCTTTGAAAATGTATTCATTCTACACTAAATTCTTCCTATATTTTGTTACTTGTACTTGTATGTTAACATTGAGCATATACCAAAGTCTTGTGTAGATTTAAAACAAAACATATTTCGAGTATGAATATTAATACCTCATACTTTCGATTTTTAGCTTGTCATACAACATGTACCCAAAAACCTTGTACTACGCGTGGTGCTTATAATTTCGTTATCAGCTCATCTCTATCGAAGCGCCGACGTAACTTTTTGTACTCCCCTTTGTCCTATCACACGCAGATCATTCTTTTCTTTTATATGCGTTGCTTCATCCCATTTAGGGCTTGAACATATTAGCGATTTTTATTTTGGTTTTAGTTTTTATATTTAGGTTTTTTAATAATTTGTGAGTTCTAAACATATAGAAAAAAGCTTGTGTTGGTATCCTTAAGATACCAAAACATCGAAATTAATTTATTACCTTTCAACACTTACAATAGAAATTGTTTAAAGTTAAATTGTTAGAAAAAGTTTGCGATTCTTTAATTTTCAAATAATTAGCTAAGTAATTCAAGATTAGGGCTTATGTCTGCGTTGATGATGCTATTACCTTTATCTTTAAATTATCTTCAAATGAGTTTATCTTTAAATAAGCTCCTATAACTAACAAGAGAAGACAAGAGAAAACATAATTATAGCCCTATTACTATTTTACCACATTACTCCAATTGTGCTACTTGAAGCTAGAGGCCGACACCGAATACATTCTCGACACGACACTCGATATTCAGTTCACCCGTTTCAAGTGTCGAAGCATCCGCCGACAACCAGTGGTTTACATAAGTGGAATGTGGCCGCTACTTGTCACTTGTGGTTTTTACGAGTGGCTCGTGTGCAGGACACTTCAATTTGTTATTGTCATTTTCATATAAAAGCTTGATCGGAAACGTGTGTATATAGTTAAATTCACTGGTCCTTTTTATGTTTTTTTTTTATTTATTAAATAGTAGTTGCGTATGATGATTTCAGGTTGACCACCATATGACCCTATGACCATGACCAGATATAGCATTGCCTTTAGGGACTTAGCTAGTTGCATCTTGCATAAGTGCAATCGGCAATCATTGAGTCTGGCTGAAATTAAGTTACTAATAAACTAGTGCTACGTGGGTAGTATATTATATTAAATAATTATATTGTTTGTTTAGTGGCAATTTAAACGCAATGTAACAAAGTCAATAATAACGCAAAGAAATAACGAACGATTTCTTTCAAATAAGATTACTTATAAATTCTACTTTATTTGACCTGATTCAACTTAATTGACCTGAGTTTAATCAACTGTAATAATATCTAAAATTATTTCAAATTTGTATTTTTAAAACTCATACTTACTTACTACTTATACTAATTTTTAAAATCAATCGCGCAAGCGTATCTTTATTCTGTCTGCTAGTCTGTTAGGGGCCTTACGTGTAGCAGTTTTAATTTTTTTGGGACATTTAATTATAGGTTTAGCCGTTTCGCTATTTGATACTTTTTGTTTAACCTTTGCATTGTATCTTTGTGACCTTGGAAAATTATATAAGTTAGTTTTTGAGGGAATATATATAATTATTGAGTATGTTTATCAAACTTACTTTCCTGTTAATTTCGTAAATTTGTAATAACAGCTTACTTTCCTGTTGTGAAGAATTCACGTCCACGAATTAGGTCTACCTAATGAAGATGAAGATTTTTGAGGTCATGTGACTCATTCGATGACTCACTTGTATGTGAATCACTCGTATTAAAAATTCACATGTACTACTGTTACCTGTAATACGCATTTTTTGAATCAGTAGTTTATATTATAGTCTGTTAAATTAGTTTAATGGTCTGGTGGTATCGGATGGTACCCTTGTCTGTATTAAATTATATAGAATTTCATACTTTGATAATACTTATATAGAATCTAGAGTATTTTTTATTTTGAAAATATTTGGGGAGAAAGAAAGCCAACGTAAGTATGTTTATTACACTGCAATTGTTGCTTGTTGCTCAAAATATAATCTTTTATTCTCTTTTTATTTCCTTACTTGTTTCTTTTATTTCTTTACTTATGGGGTTCGGAGAAGTAAATAACATTCTCCACCATTCCTCGGTGATTCACGTTCAACGCGATTCCCAATCGGATACCGTTAAATCACGGAAAACTAATAAAGCATAAATCTAATCCGGTTCCCAATATTAAAGAGCGGATTCCGCAACTTAACGAAGGTAGAAGTATCTCCGGGGAGATCACTACTGACAAGACCCTGATCAAACATGGGAACTCACTATATGAATATTGTAGAGGTAAAAAGAATAGTATTTATAGGTAAGTGGTATAAGTATAAATATATTTTGGTGGAGTCGAAGTTTAAATCCCAGAATTAACTCTGATTTCAAAGGGGATTTTCAAAGTAATCTCTGATTTTCAATGGTTTTATGGGTGTATTAGAACACAATGATAACTGGCTCTCTATTACATAGAAACGCAAGGAAACTTTGAAAGGTGAAGAAAATCAAAGTTTTGTGAGGTCTACGAATTTGCTTAAAACCTACCAGCCTAAATCTACGCTATCAGGAAAATTGCAATTTAAGGAGTAACTGTTCCCAGAGGTAGGACAATAGCATTCAGTATTTATTTAAAGTGGGCATTAAACATTTTTTTATATCCACCTTATCATCATCATCATCACAACCTATTATTGTCCCACTACTGGGCACGGGTCTCCTATCACAATGAGAAGGATTTAAGCCATAGTCCACCGCGCTGGCCTAGTGCGAATTGGTAGACTTCACACACCCTTGAGATTTTTTTTACAATCTTTTGGGCATGCAGATTTCCTCAAAATGTTTTCAGAATGATAATTTAAGATTAAATACGCACAATACATATTAAAAAAAAGTAGAGGTGCGTGCTGGGATTGGTGGGATTGCTGGGATTCGAACTCGGACCCCCCTGTGAACAGTCGGATTCTCAACCACTAGGCTATCATCGCTTACTAGGTTATCATCGCTTGCTCGACTATCATTGCTTACTAGACTATCATCGCTAATCCATCTTATATCTGACCCAAATTACATCAAAACACCAGGCCATAAAATCAGAATATTCTCCGGTGAAGGATGTTTTACATACGCATGTCTGTCCGTCATGCTAACGTTTGCGCCTCACGTATCACGTATGTAGATGATGTATTGATGCATCAGTCAGTGTCTGTAACAAAACCTATGGGTTAAGAGGTCGTGGTGTTGCGGGTAACGTGACCTTTATGTCGTTTGACATAAAGTTCAATTTGACGTAGCACTAATTAGTTGTAGCGATATAAATTGCTCTGGAAATAAATATTTATTTTTCGTATTAATTTCAATATTCATGTTATTCATTCTTGCTAATAGTAATAAATTTAAATAGATAGATGACGATTTATAGCTTACCTAATTAAAATTCCAAATGACTAATATAGAATTCACCTCATATTAATTATTATCAAAAATCGAATTGTACCAACTGTAGGAAGGTTAACCAATCGTAGGTCCATTAATAAATATAGCAAAAACTAATGAGTATTTTGGACGAACGATTTGATAAATAGATAAAAGTAATTAAAATTAAACTTTGACATTACCGATTGATATAAGATGATACTTAAATAAGAAAATTGAAAAAAACTCGAGATGAAAAATTTCAACTTTCATTTTGACGTCCTTACTGTTAGAAGATAGGGTTAATTTTTTCATCAACTTTATATCAAACAGACCTCAAAATAAACTTATCATATAAACATATCTATTCATAACACACGAAGATATCGCGCAACTAAAACGTATTTTCGAAGGCGATGAAAAATAAAATACCCTCCAAAATACGTTTCCATGAAGCTGTTACTTCTTTGTGATGCACAGAGCTTAATTGGACGCATTTGCACTGATGGCTTTCACCAGATAATGTCAGCTTTGACGTATACAGATAAGGCACGTTCGGCTAAAAGGGTGCTAAAAACAACACGAGCGCTGCCGCAAATTCAATTAAAGGACCCGCTTGAAATAATATTCAGAGATATTTCGTGATGTGAGAGAGATTTGTTTGTGGTTGGTTTCGTAACTTTTGGACAGCTAATGATAGAAGCTTCAATGTTTATTTCAATACTCTTGATTATACGAAAACAATGATCAAAAATTGTAGTAGAACTATTATATATAAGAATATGCACAAGCGTTTCACCAAATTAGTAGCTAGTTTAGTAATTCTTACTTTCGTCTAAGCAATCCATATTCTTGACTATAATATGTCGATTAATCTTGATAAAATTATTGATTATTAATGTTAACAAGAAAAATATTGATAGTATTTTTTTACAATGAACTGTTAAATACTTAAATTTTTACTAAATACTTTACCGTTTTCGAACGAAGTGTTTAAAGTTTTATCGAGGGCACTTAACACTTGGTATTCGGTTGAAAGAGAAAAAAGTGTAACATGTGTAACCCAAGTGTCGTTGTGTTACTTGCCGTGTCACCTTTCAATCATTTCTAACGTCTGGAATCCTCACATATCTCTTATCCATGTGTGCCCTTATAACTCAAAAACCAACGATCTGATTAGAATAATTCTTTTTAGAAACGCTTATATTAGCTTCACCTACTTATATTTATGTATCTTTGGATGTTTTTGAGGACTAAGATGTACGCCTCGTGTTTAAGTATAGCTGGCAACCATGACTCCTCAAACCGAAACACAATAAATTGCTTCACGGAGGATTATAAGCGTGGCGGTGGTACCCCCGGTCGAACTACATGAGTTCTACCACCTTTTATTATATCAATCAACGGAAAACATTCAAATCAAAAGATTCAAGAATTTTATCAACTTCAACACATCTCATAAATTTGAATTAGCACAAATATTAAGCAATGGTGATAATGCAATCAATAATTTGGTTCCATTCAATAGTTAGCATTTAGTTGCGATGTCGTGTTCGAAGAACAATCGTAGGCGTTAAGCTGCGAGTTCAAAGTGATGGGACTATAAAAACTATAACAGATTACTCATCATATTATTTACAAACTGTTTTAAGGGCCGTATTAATAAAGCGAACTTAATATTGAGGTCGATCTTGAGAGCGGTTAAAGTACTAATCAATGTACTGAAAGCCGTACTTAAGTTTTGAGTGCGGTTAAAGTACTGAAAGCCTCAACCATAACCTCTACTTAAGTTCGTCAACATTACTTTATTAATACGGCCCTAGGAGTGTGATTATATTATCTTGTTGCACAGATACGGTGTGAGAAAAAATAGACATAATAAAACAGAAAGTAAAGTACAATCTTAAGAAAATTTATGACAAATCTTCCTTAATATAATGATTGTATGTACCTAATGGTAATGTATTAATATTTTAATAAAATATTTATAATCTAACTGTATACATTATATCTATTGGGCGTTAAATGTGTTGATTAACTCCGATGACTCGAAGAAAAGTTTCATAATCTCGTCAAAAGGAAATGGTATCGAATTTAACTTTATGTTATGTTTTCAAACACAATTCAAAATTTACAAACTTGTTGTACCACAAGCGATCTGTATTCGATAAGTATAACTTAGGCTGAGTTAGTCAATGAGGACAAAATTGACTGTGAATATAACGATAGAAGTAAAAACGTAAGAGATAAAAGAGTATTAGAAGATTCAAATTCAAAAGGTTTTATTCATCATAAGGTGCATGAAATACACTAGATGAACGTCAACACAAAATTGTTTGGTACTTTTTTCATATCAATACATACATTTGTTTTGATTTTATCAAAAATGTTTGTCAACTTCTACTATTATATTTGATGGTAACTTTATTTCATTGTTAAATAGACAAATTTAGATTTGTCTATGTACAACCATTCAGGGATTCACATGTTAATAAGGCACTTAATTGTCACTTATTTTTTAATGAATGACAAAACGCGAGAAAACCAACACGTATGAGAAATTTATAGAAAAATCTACAAGTTTGCGAAGTTGGACTTAGATATCTTGACCCACATCTAGCGAGGCAATATCAGTTAGTAATCCAGTGAGACAACAACTAAAAAAAGGGGATTAATAGTAATTGATTCCTTTTATAATTACATTAATATTATTTTGCTCCATTACTCGACGGTAATACAACAAGACCCTTATTTGCCGTAACAAAATACTCGCGTCACGAGGGAACCATTTAAACCGATGGTCGTTATTACAAACTTTGAAATACAAATCTATTAATATTCATTTTCAATATTACTAAACAGTTTATGATCATTATTTTAGGAAAGCAAAATATAAGCTTAAGTTACTCTATTGCAGTGTACGAATGGTTAGTTAATTTTAATTTGTTTTCCTTCGACACGTTGACGTGAATTCATTCTGGAATTCTCATTAGTGTTACCTAAATAGTTTGAAATGGATTAGGTTTTCGGGATTGGAATTCGCTTAGCAGTGATTTTCTCAATTCACTCACAGCTGCCTGTCTCGCATTATGTCAATTTACTTGAATGGGTACTGTAAATACCACATTATTAGAAAGTTTATTATCAAAGAGGACGGACAAAACCGGCCAAGTGCGAGTAGGACTCATGTACGGAGAGTTTCGTACCATTATCTATAAAAATTATTATTGTATGGGAGCTCCACTTAAATATTTTATTCTGTTTTTAGTATTTGTTGTTATAGCGGCAACAGAAATACATCATCTGTGAAAATTTCAATTGTCTAGCTATCACGATTCATGAGATATAGCCTGGTGACAGACAGGCCAGACGGACGGACACACAGACAAGCGGACAGCGGAGTCTTAGCAATATTGTCTCGTTTTTACCCTCTAGGTACGGTAACCCTAAAAATTTGACTTGAAAGACAACATATTTCATAGTCACCCTGTCTCGATCGCTTCCTTTTAAAGTCATGTCTCGTTAATATTTCAAAGCTAATACGACGACTTTTCACGTTTCGTCAAAAGCCTTCGCTCCTAACAGGCCACAAAACAAAACGAATGCGCTTAGACCAGTTCTCGACTTCAAATGCGATTTAGATTTATTCTCCCCGCTTGTCCTTCTATTTTTTGTCCGTCTGTCTTCATTGTTGCCTTTGAAACAATAGCCATAGTGTTGTCATATCCGGAATTTATCATTCTAGCACCATCAGCGGAAACGCGTGGTGATATGAGTTTATAATGTGGCATCATGGCCTTTTTACTCCGTAACTGTTTGTATGGGTAATCCGAATGACATAAGCGCCATAGCCCATACACGCAACGAATACGGAATCGATATTGAACATGCAAAGGTGTGGTCTACGAAATTAACTTTCTCTTTATTCGAATTTGATATATCTTGTCGATGTCGTGTTTCCTTGTTGACTCGTGATTGGCCACGCCTTTGTTTGAATTTGAATTATTATAGATAGTATTCGTACAAGTATATAAATGTAAGCTACTATCTGAAAGGCAGAATTCGATGTAGTTCAACGATAGTACCATGGCCGCTATTTATTTATGAAAGCAACTGCTGTATAATTAAAGGAAGTACTTATTATTTTATAGCGTAGAAATAGCGAATAGCTTGCACTTCACCTGAAGGTAAATAGGTACTGCAACTGATGGACATCTGTAATTAGTTTCAAGGTTAGTAACCCGGCAGAACTATACTAGCGTATGATATAATGTACAAATGGCTTTTACTTTATTGTCATTTGATCGTTTTATTTCAATTAGCTTTTTTCCGGGTCTTCACACGAAGTATTATGTATTTTTTTCATCTATATCATATGAAATATTTGAGTCTCGCACGAATATAATATTCATGAATGCTGCCCTTTGGTGAGGACTGTTGTTCTCCCGACAATTCATACAATATTTCATGTAGTTAGTTCAAGAAGGTAAACTGTAAAAAACAAAACACCAAACTAAAACCAAATAAGTTGACAACGCCAAGATACCTGTTGCAAATAAAGCATTAGACGCAAATCTTTCTCCACATTCCAATACATTCATTATTCAACCAAATGTATCCTCGTCATTCATCACAACACATATTTCATTCATTCCACTCATTAAAAAAGTGTTATTCACTTCTGTGGAAGACGAGGCGTGTCAAGTGGCACCTATTTTTCATACTTATCTCCTCATACATATGAAATGAGTGGTATTTTAGGGTTTCGATATAATGTGAAGCAATTCTCATTGAATGTATAATTTGTTTTTACGATCATTACTTATTTTAATTTTATTTGAATTATGACATTTTACCTTTTTTAATATTATGCTATTCGTATTTGATACTCGTTTCTTTTAACAGTCATGAAATTTGATCCCACTTGTCCAAAAACTTTTCCTCATCATTCTACACATGTAAAAATCATCTGCAAAAAGAAGATGGCTGATATTTTATGCAATTTGCCTGCTGTGAATTGATTTTGATGATTATTTTTCCATTAAGTAGGGAGGTAAAAACCTCAGGTTTTTTTCAATTAATTTTTGAACCAAAAGTTTAGTCAATACGAAACAATTTTTTTTTTGTTTTAATTTTTGTATGATTCAACACTAAAAATACATACAACCCTAAATTTTCACCCTTCCACCATCAACCCCTATTTTTTAATCGCGATTTATGTTTTATATGGCAGAACAGCGTTTGCTGGGTCAGCTAGTATTATGTATAAAGGTGTCTTTGTCTATTCTATACTCTTGTAAGTCTATGATATGGCTTCATAAGCATGGTGAACACGTGTACGATGTTTTTTGTTTGTATCCGCAGAATCGATACATTTATTTTGTCGTAATGTTTTTGCGGGCAAAGGTAATAAAACTTTAGTATCACGTACGAATTAAATAAATTATTCATAAGTTTTGACACTTTTCGGTTTTCTTTTGACAAACAGTGTTTGTCAGAAATTGATAAAGATCTGAAATGAAATTAAAAATTTCGATATATGAAATAAGTATGAATAAAATGTTTGATCATCCAAAGAAATTATTAAATTCTGAATTTCGCACATAGGTAATCAATAATATCACAGATGTAATATGTACATAATCGACTTGTATGTCATTTGTTTATACAATTTATATCGCTAAATTATATACGATCAATGCAATATAAATTAATAAGGTTAAGTAAACAACGCAAGATAGTACCTACAATAATATCAATCACTTCTGTTATTGATATGACGTAAAGATAGGATCAAAGTTTATTAAACCTATGTTTTATGTGTGATAAAATAGTCTGAGTAATTTTCAATAAAACTAGAAAAAGAAAATAAAATAAACGCTAAAATGTATATAAAGAAAACACCTGATATAATATAATCGATTCAGAAAGCAAAACCGATTTTATGCATGCTCATCCCCTACGTTATTAGAGGATGTATTTTTTCTTAGCATTAGTATTAGTAGAAGCACACAGTTAAATACCATAATAAAGAATTACCAAAATTAATTCTACACAAAGATATCGCGTAACAAACGTACAAAAACCTTCAGTCGACTTAAGATCCTGCTTTCCTTTAAAGTTAGTTAAATACAAAAACTACAGTTTTAATTTCAAAATAAGGTAAATTATAAGAGTAATAATTAATTATGGATGTTACTACGAATAGAACCGCAGAATCGGCTTCTGGGAAGTGATTTTATATGTAGCTTGTATGTACAAACGAACGAAATTCAATACTCTAATCTCGGTTCAATATTTTTTACATTCCATCATATTTTGTGTTGAAATCCCGTACCAGCCAGTTGATGAATCGAGTCAATATTTTGAAACTAACCGGAGTTAATCCCAACATAACAGAGCTTGCTTATTTAAAAAACATCGCTTAGGGGTGGGTGCTAAAAGTTTTTGTTTGTTTGGGACAAATTTTATATTGAGGACGTCCGCCGGCGAGATTCCAGGCGCCATCAGCATTAGACAATTCGATATTTGAATCGAATTGAACATTAATGGAACATAAAAATGTTTACCGTCACATAAATTATTCTCAAAAGGAGCCGATGAATTCTCGATTCCACGACTAATGTTTTATTACTAATGGATGTCAGTGGACTCTATAATTTCCCATGAAAATTTATTAGCATCGCTGGTAATATACGATTCAAATTTAAGATTTTTAGTGGCTGTAAATCAACACTTGAAATTCTCGTGAGCATCGAATATGTAATGGATTCGGTTAACAAAACCGTAAAGCATTATCAATTGTGGTCTGAATGGAGGAAGGTAAAATGCAGTAAATTGATATAAAGCGGTTTTGAATCGCCCTCGTGACAATAATTTGGCCCACGCGTCGGCGTCCAGATACTTTGTGACAATACTCTTACATGATTTGAAGGACTACACGAATAATGATATAGGTCCCGGAGGACCTACACAATGGTTCGGGATAATAATAGTTGTAGATTTGAAAGTAATTTGAATATGAATGGCACCCTCCCGCGCGGTCCTCGTAATAACAAATATGAAGTGTAGCTTTTGTGTTCCCCCGATGATTTTGACTTCGGTATAACGAATTGTGAGTTCAGTAATTATAGGTATAACTTTGTGTTCCAAGGTTAGTTTGGGAGTGATGTTGTTATTATTTTGGGCTGTATCAAATTCAATTTAAATCTATTACGCTGGTTTCAAAGCTCCCTTTTGTAAGGATAATAATTTGTTTTGTATGTCAAGATTTGTTACTTCAACGGCAAATAGCAAACTATATCAACCAATAGTTTTATACACATGTTTAGTGTGAATAGGTTTATTTGCCTATAAAATAGTGAGCAGACTTTTACACGTTATTTTTTTTTATTAAAAATAAATATACTTAAATAAATTTTATTTTTTATTTATTACACGAACCCAATATTACCGTACTTATAATATATTATGTTGTAATTGAAACTTATTGTGTTTTTTTATCGTTTAATATAGCATAAACATGTTTATTTTCTTCAAGGATGATGCGTTTAACTGATACTTCAAGAAAGAACAAAGTATTAGCCATAGCCCTAATAGTACGCACTTGATAATCTGTAAAACACCCAAATAACATAGGAAAAAAAGATATTAATGCAAAACTAGTCAACACAATTCACAATGAACAAACGGAACAATCTAAAGTCCGTTACGAACTACAGAATACTGGTCAGTGTTTGTTTATAGCATAAAGGTAGCAAACAAGCATGAAGTCTACCT
>DWNR01003127.1:0-12135 GCA_018250455.1 Polygonus leo | reverse complement strand
TGATCAAACTTAGGTATGACTCAATCGTACTTGAGGATGATTACTGATGTCCATGGGCGGCAGTGACCACTTACCATTAGGTGGACTGCATGCTCGTTTGCTACCTTTACACAATAAAAAAAACATCATATATAACTAAAATATGTATAATAGACTATTCCATATATTATGTATATCTCTATAAGTGCTTTGAGGAAGTATGCAAACTATGCGAACTATTTAATTGTGAATGTATGTTATCTTATTTTAAATGGAATTTTAGCATACTAGTGCCAATGAAATTAATAATACAGTTGTTTGTTATGTTAATATTGTTTACTTTAAAACGATAAATAATATAGGCCCAATAAAGTACAATCTATCATTTTGAAATAACAGGGCTTATAATGTAGGGTAATACTTTGCTTAAAATATATAATGTTACTACAATTACAAATAGTACGCTTGAAAGTAAACCCTTGATACACATTGGGATAAAACGTACCTTCGTCCTTTTTCGATAATACGTAGAGCTGGTACATCCAATGGACTCGAAGGTAAGCGAGCTTTGAAAGGGTGAAAGATTTATAGTGTAATAATCTCCTTTCAGTTATGACGATTTTGGTAAAATTTTTCAATAAACATCGTATTAAATACCAGTTATAGGTCTTTATAAGAATAACAATTTTGCCTTAATATACTACCATTTCTAATCTCGTTCTAGTGAAGAGAGGTAACACCTATTTAAGTGTTCCTAATACTCAGAATTAGTTTCTGCACTTGTCTAAACTCCATCAGTCAGTTATTATAATCAGTCAGTAGGTAAGTACTAAACATAAAAAAGAGGAGGTCTTAGAACTCGGTTTTTGGTTTTCATAATATAAAACAAATCAGAAATCACCTCATACATAAAGGTACATGAAACATACAAGTGCACATCATTATTCATATTGTACATAATTAAACATAAGTTGTTATAAGTGAATAAACAAATAAATACCTATTAGTAATATCTTATATGTGCAGAACCTACTGTAAAATCTTATCTTAGTCAATTTTAAATGAAAAAGAGAGTGTAACATGCCTTCACCGGTCAAACGCAATCGCAAATAGAAAAAGATTAGTTTTTGACAGTTACATATTACAACCTATCAAGCTAAATTGATTATGAGTTATTTTTCTGAACTTCAACTGACGGTTAAGTCCATGTTCATGTTTGCTTACTCATTTATGTAACGTAGAAGCCATTAAGATTGCAATTCAGATAGGGTTTTGACAGATAACTACCTGCATGGTGATGTAGTTTAAAGTGAAACAGAAGGGGTCTAGACACCACAAGAATTTAGATAGATTGTTGCCTTTGTACGTTCCTAATAAGCAAAGTTCGTTTACCTTCTAAAGTTGAGCACTCTATGTATTATACTGATTAAGACAAAGAGCACTTATAATGCTAGTAAAATAAAATGTATACCTGCGTTCATGTACTTGAATATAATCTAAGCATTTTTGGGCGCTGATCTCGCGTGTTACCAGCGTGTTATTCCACATTATCGTCTTAAATTCCGATAAAAGAAAAGTTGGATCGAAGTTACGGGTCAAACGCACAATCCATTCTTTTAGCTGAGCCTTATATAAGCGATAGCCGCATTAGTTGAGCGCCAAACAAATGTCGTGTTCAAGAAGGTCCCGTAAATACGGCCGTGCCGCCAGCGCCCCGCCCGGCGACCCCGGCTCGCAATAAAATAACTCCTACACCGACCAAGGATAATTGCTTCATCATATATGCCCGGAATGAACAATACAAACTACTTCGCTCATTTTGGGATCGTAAGGGTCAGTATATTTATTAGAAGCAGTCTCTAAGAGCACACAATAACGTGTCAGTTTAATTAATAGCTTTAGCTATACAGGCAGTTTTAAGTAGTTTTACATTTATTAAACTTAGGAGGAAAACAATTTGGATTTGATATTTAATAAAAATAGAATATTGATGGATAAGAATTTTTACTACTGCGGTTCAAATTCTGGGTACAATCAATTTGTACTTAGTAACATAGTCAATTGTGTTAAGCCATTTTAAAAGGAAACCCGTTATAATGTTTCAACAAGAGCGGTGTTATGTCGACTTCGTTTTAATTTAATCGGTTAGGCTTATTTTAAATATATGAAAAACGTAGTAATCAAACAAACATCAATTTGTCGCAACTGAATTATCGATAAAGTTATACCAAACATATACGTCGATATCGAGGTATCCAATAGGAAAACAATTACATGCACAATTTATTTACGTGCACTACACGTATCGGAATATACGAACGAGCTAGTAACGGTTGGTTCTACATTTATACGCCTGTATTTTGCGCCCATACGAGTAGCTAACCGATCATCTTTTACAGCCGTTCCAATCAGGGGATGCAAGCATCGGCTGTTCTTTGCTGTCTCGCCCGAGGGGAAATTTTCGACAACTGTTTCGAAACGCTTCCAATCTAATATTCTGCCATTCCGTTGCTACCAATACAATGGTATTCCGTTTTCCGAAATTCATTTGTTAGCGAATACATATTAGATGCCAACGTTTCTCACAGAATTTATGGCGGGGCTTCATATCTCGGTAATTAAATAAATATTTAAGTAGTAGTAAACGAGAGCAGTGATACTAAGAGGCTTTAAATCTCTTGCAGCGGGGTAAGGTGGGTAATGAATACGAACTGCGAGCCGCGTGGTTAGCACCGCAGTAAATTAGGGCGGAGCGGACCGCGACTCCAGAAAACCACCGGATCGAGAAGGAGCCGTTCCCCGGCGAATCGTTCCGCAGAAACAATCGACTTTACACAACCTACCCTAATAAACAACGGATAGTTCCTTTTTCTAAAAAAACTTCCATTCCAAGGGGAAAACAAAAGTGGGTCACGCACACAGCAGCAGCACTGTCGTAACTGGCGAATCCGTCTGTTCCTCTCATAGTGATTAAAGTTCAGTGCAATTCTGAAGTTAAGTAGTAAATCTTGGTTCTAAGTTTGAAAGCTCTTATTTCTGTCGACCAACTTACAGATGTTTAGTTGAATAACATGTAACAAGAAATTTATTACCTGCTGTGGATTTATGTTAACTAGATTTCCAAGTTTAACATAAAGTTATTACTTGTTGTTCCTTTCTTCAATACAATTATTACGATACACATGGCCGGCATACACCGCACTACATTGATATTGCTACATGGTGATGGTGACCCCGCAAGCGTAGTTCTGCCATTTGTAGGTGTTATTTTTAAAAATCTAGAAAATGTAGCAAAATTAAATAAAAAGAAATAAATGTGGGTAAAGGACAAACTAACCTCCAAGCAGTTAGAAACTTTATACTTTATGACCTATTCTTGCACCTACTAAATATACACAAAAAAGTCGTAACAATCGAGCCGTGTTGGAGGAGTGCGACTACAAACACCGTGACACGATTTTTTTTTTATATTAGATGTTAGTACAGTTCTTTACAAAGTAACTAAGTATGTATCGTATTCACAAACGAAATCACAAAACTCATTTTTATTAAAATAACAACTCAGACGAAACGAAATAATTACGACATTTTTACAAGTAAGTTCAATTAAAATACGTTTCCAAGTAAACAGTCTGGAGGTATTTATGAGGGTTCCTGGTGATATAGAAGCGAGCCTTAAAACAAATTAAGCTTCAAATCCAATTACACTACTCTTTGGGGAAAGTTAACTAATTTGACTCAAAGAAAAGATGCGACGCTGGTTAAACAGTGATGCGAAAGGAAGCGCAATAACGCATTTTGCTGGTGCAACAATGTAATGCAATTATTGCCTCGTGGTTAAAACCCCCATCTCTCTCGCGGGGTTCGAATCACAAGCTCCTCTGATTTTAATAAATTACGTACGTGTTAAAATTCGATTACCGCGTATTTCTGTGTAGCAAAATATTGGTGTCGATACATATTTGCCAAAATACCTACACGTTTACTTTCTTTCACATTTTTCTTTATTATTCACTGACATTGTATGTCGTGATAATTTCGCTATTTGTTTGTTACATGATCAATGATAGAAGGCCTAAAAACTCCTCAAATAATCAAATTTCTTTAAGCAAATACACCTACAGCACTATCAATAACAAAACATAATATACTTCAATAAAGTAAAAACATGCTTACCTTAAATTAACTAGCTAGACCCAACATAATATGTTTACTGGGCAGGTCACACAAATCGCAATTAAGCCATTTGTGAACACAAATCGATAGAGGTCAATGGCACCATAGGCATCATCCGAGCTCGAACCCTAGGAAGGGCGTCCACCACATAATGCCCCCATCTCACCCCATCGGAATTCCATAAAAACATCGCATGTTCTATATCACCTGGGACGTATAACTACTAAATTCGTAGAACCCATTTGCAAGTAGGTTTGGGTTCAAAAAGCTTGCTAAATGCACTTACTAAGATTGCTTATCAACATAATGATAGTTTTTGTTGAATTCTTGGATTTTAATGGAATAAAATTCTAATTTGCAAGCATTGTAACGTATGTTTTAAAGTGCTTAAGTATTATTACCTTTCGTTATGCAAATTTATTTCATTGCCATTGCATTGTTGTCACCAAAGCAATGTATAGTATACACCATACTTTGACACTTTAGTATTATGGTGTTTTATGTTATATACCATAATAATAAAATATTTTTTTTAAATGCACGGATATCATTTACGAATGTAGATGAAAAGTACATTTACGAAGTGGAATTCCACTTACCTGCCATTTGAAAGAAAACAAATAAAATTAATTCAATCGAGATAATTAAAGAACGAAATTCAAGTATTGCTTTACCTAATACCGAAACAGCAGCATTATTAATCTCAGTCAAACGAGCACATGACGCGAAGTTACCTGGCTGCCGTTAATGGGATGACAATCACCTTGCGGGAGACTGTCTCCGTCGAGAGCGAGTTAATCTCCGCGTGCCGTGAGGTGGGACAGCATAGGTCTTAATATGTCCAACAATGTTCGAGCTTGTACCGCATTATAAATAAGCTGCTGGTTCCTTGAAAAGACGTAGGACATTGTTAAATGTTTATATAAGTTTTTATAACTGTAGTTATCATATTTTCATTTACAAATGTAAATAAAAATTGCATTTACGACGTGGAAATCCACTTATCTGCCATTTTAAAGAAAAAAAATTGAAATTAATTAAACCGAGATAATTAAAGAGAGAAGTTCAAGTATTGCTACACGTAATATCGAAACAGCAGCATTATTTAATCTCAATCAAACGAGCACATGACGCCAAGTTACCTGCTGCTGGTTCCTTGAAAATACGTCAGGCATTGTTTAACTGTTCATATTATTTTTTAACTATAGTGATCATAAATAAATAATTAGACACACTTAAAACGATTTTTTAAAGTTTATATTCTAACACAAAATGTTAGAGTATTAGAATATGAAAAAGACTAGCTAGTAAACTAAAAAAATATATATTTGTTGTATGCTTGGAGAAATGCTCTTAAACATATTTTTTATAAACCACTGATAATACGAGGGAGTTACTTTCTGTAACATCGTAATAAAATGCTTGCGATATTATGATGTCGTTATTATTGAATTTATTTTGCGTTTCCAATAAGAATCTGACAGCGAAGCTACTGCTCAATATTATTAAATTGAAGTTTTTAATATAGTGTTTACAATAATATACAATACATTATTATAAAGATAATACCTAAATTACTAACAACATTTTTGATTCAAACTAGCACATAACAACATGCGAGAATTCCAAATCTGATACAATTCCCTTTTCTTAAAATGGTTCTATCGAACAAGCTACAGGAATAGGAATGCGGACACGAAACTTCTTTTCCAATTTTCTCCCAATGGCCATTAGGATGAGAAATGTAAAGTAGATTCCCGGACGAAGTCGAGATATGTGTTCGAAAAGAATGAAATTTCAAACTAAACCGACGGAGCTACGGGACTGGGATCTTCAGTCAGGGGAATGACTTCAGGATGCGAACGGTATATGTGCCCGCCTAGAATTCATATGCGTTCAAATGTTACCTACATGACTCTCTGTTTTTAAATTGACTTTATCTACATTCTAAAGTGGACATATATGAATCGAAGTCCCCAGACTTGCCAATCCCTTAGCATCTATGTAATATTTTATTTTTTGATCTAAAAAAAATCTTTCATCAATAAATCCCAATACATATTTTTTTAAATCACAAATCAATATAAATAGACTTATGATTTGTATCATAAGTATACCTGTTTCACATTAAATTTAAAACTTGTGTTACTGAAACTACATTTGCAATATTCCCTCGATGGGGCGGAGCAAGTTAATCTATTTCAAGAGCGTCCGGACATCCTGTTCTGATGGCATCGATATAAGTTGTGTCCACGACAAACAAAGCCTTAGAGAAATATCGCAAGTTAGTGTCAACAGGTTACTTGAGCCGAGATGACATTTGGCGGGCGAACAAAGTTGCGGTCGAAGCTTCTCGCTTATTTGCAAGCCCACGAGTAACTTTGAATTGGTGAGACTAATATAATTATATAACCTCACGTTAGCGTTCTTGGTTTATAACACGCCCTTTCGACTGCGACGAAGCGACTGCGTTTTATTTCAGTGTATTACATCTATACATACTTCGTTTCCATTATTGGATGGTCTCTATCCATTTTGATTTTTGTCTTCTTTATTCTTTTTCTTTTTCTTTTACTCTTTTTATTCTGTTACCATTCGATTCTTACGTTACAAATATAGTCCTGAAACAGAATTGATTTTAAATTATTGAAAGACGTTAAGTATTCACTGTGGTCCATTAACATAAGTTATGTAGCACAAGTACGATTGAAGTCTTACCTGACTTAGTAATTATATCTAATTAAGATGAACAAAAACCACTCCAATCAAAGCTAAATAATTACTTTACGCGAATATATATCGGTTCTACTGAACTGAAGGTAGTAAACCTTCAGTTCTACCGAAAGTTTAGTAATTTTCCAAGATTAACCTATACTATAGAGACAGATGGATAAACTGTTTTAAACCCAAATTATCCAATTGTATAGTTCAATAGTTCACCTTAAATATATAAACGAAACTAGTTACATATGTTATTTAGGTACTCTTAAAGTTTCAGCATCCACACTGCAGGAGCTAATTTTAAAATTAGTTATAATGAGCAATTAGTGTCATGAGTACGAAAAGCATTGCCAAGCAGTTTGTTGCACGAGCGTGTTTACCCGTGAAAATTAAATGGACGATTCTTTTAGAAAGCCATAATTTCAAATTAAGAGTACGATACCCTGCTGGCAAATACAATTTCTTAGAATGAGGGTGAGCTAGGGGTGGCCTCATTCTACTGCATTTTTAACCCACCGACAAATAATCGTCGAGCTACAATGTATAAGTTCACGCAAGTTTTAATTAATGGGTATAAACTATTCATGGCTTACGTGACCCACTTTTTAGGTTTGATTGTAATTGAAGGCTTATTTAGGTATAAGCAATTTCAGTCGAATACAACAAGTACTTCAGCGCAAAGCTTAAACCTAATTGGTTGTCTCAAATTACCCGCAATCTACCTCTCTAGTGAGAGTGTAAGTTTTAAAGTAACTTCATAAATTCAAATTTGTGCAGTGAGTGCCTGAGCACCTTATAATTTGCTCTGCATATCTGAAAGAACGGCCCCACTCTGGCAACCATTTGTTCAATGCTAGTGAGTTTCCACCGTTATTTCTTTAGCTCAGAAATCCCCTCGCACAACTTTGGTTAGGAATTCCGTACACCTATCTTCGTATCGCGCCACATATTTTGTGTAGTCTGAAGATAGGGGAAGTTTTCTTTTTCTTGCGAAAATTTCTTATCCATTTTCCAAGACTTTTGAAAAAAAACTAATAATTTTAACGTCTCGAATTCTATTTCTGTGATCTTTACCTTGATTAAAAATATACTTTATTGTTTCTATTTTAGGAATTTTCTTTGCTTTTCTCATGTAAAGAGAATAATGTATAACAAGTATTTTGTATTATCGCATTCTGTATTATCGCATAAACGTTTGTTTGGCCGAGTCGAACAAGCGCCCAGTATTTGGCGGTGTAAACAAATTAAGGGAGGATGGTGCACGTATTGTGTCGCGAATACCTCTCCTGTGTAATATCGGGAAAAACTTGCGGAACGACGGATAGTTGCGGAGGTCAAGTTAATGATATCGCCGCCATTTGCGGACGAGTCCCCGCTCCGAATTGCGCCAGGGCACGTTAATGGGCTCAGCTACAGCACTCTGAATATTTTAAAGGACATTCGCTGAAATTACTACAAAAATAATGTCGCTTTGCTTGTACCGAATTACCCGAGAAACGGTTTAGAGACCGGCAATAAATATGCGCGGAATCCTCTTCCTATTACCTCTTTCGAGATTGCTTTTACGGATTAAATGTTTTCAGTCGCGAAGTTTGGAGAGTGTACACCGTGCGGATAGATAGTCGCAGGTCTGGCGGGAGCATCGATTTGTCATAAAGGGGAACACTTAGAGAAGTCAGCTCCACGTGCGGCAGTAAGTACATTTCGGTACGGCAAGCCTTAAATAATAAATGAGGTTCGGTGATAGAGGAGCACGCAAGCGGCGGCCGCAGCGAGCGGAATATTGCCTCGCGCCCGCGCCGTGCAGACAGCGCTACGTGCGCCGCATAATGCACCGCCCCGTGCAAAATTCACAACTACCCCCAGGCCAAATTTACTAGCGTACATCTCATTTGCTCTTGTTTGCTTAAACCACTGGCATTCGTCTGTTTTGACTGCTTTTGTAATCAGATTTGCGGGTCAATTTATGTGTATGTCAATAAGTAGATATGTAAAATTAACAGGTCTTTTAAATCGATACGTTACTTGAACTACTCGTATACCCGACCTTCAATAGCATGACGTTAGAAAGTAAAGAAAATATTCATTCGGAATTTACTCAATATTCGATACAAAGTAAAGATCTTTCAGAAGCTTGTTCTTCGTCTTTTTTCATTATACTTACGCTGTCACAGAGGCATGTGAATGAATAATTTTAGCTATTGGTTCATCTTTAACCAGATTACTTACTAGATACATATATGCAAAAATTCCTTAAGGCGTTGATTGAAAATTTTCAACTCTACTCTCCTATAAAATTCTTTATGCATTTCGCGCGAAAGTTCGAGGCGCGTCGAGTTGAACGCGGCGTATGTACGCCCACCTCGGAAACTTTGCCATTTATAGATTTTCGTTTTTGTCAGGATTTTTCCATAGTTTATAAAAAAATGCGAACAAAATATTTGTGTTTTAAATTTTAAAATATTTTTATATTATTTTATGACATAATATGGAAGAAAAACTATTGATTTATGGTTCTTTATCACATATCTGTCACCTCTAAACGGTTGCATCCTCTTTGTGGCATTCGTTCAGATTTTTTTCTTGTAGGACTATGGCCTCACTAGTATATTAATAAAATATTATTTCGTCCCAAGTAAATGTTTTCCTACCTGTAAAATAACTTTACTACTAACTAAGTTTCACTTTATTTTTGTTTCTTGTCAACCAGCGATATATTTTGACACTGAAAGTTAAGTCGCGCGGTGGAAACTACGACCTTTATGAACATTACATACGTGTAAATATGAAAAGGGTGGCTTGAAGTTATTAGCTAGGAAAAAATATTCGGAAGTTTGATACTGCAGCGTGTTATGAGAAATTCTTATGCATTTCACAAAGTACAAAAGTTGCGCGGCGTGTCGCACGCGACTTGCACACGAGCGACCTCTGCCACAGCCAAGTTTCTCGCTTAGAAGTCTCTTTAGTAAAACTCCGCTTTTTTAAACAGCTGGTTGCTATAATATTTAAATTATTATAATGTAAAGCTTGGGTAATGTGTGCACGGTGTATTATTACGCAGCAAACAAACCCTAAATCGATTACACTATCCACAATATCAACAAGTACAAAATACGTGTAAGACTGTACATATATGCACCTTAAAGAAGTTATACTTCTTTGTCGAAAGCCAAGTTTCTCGCTTAGAAGACTCTTCGGTAAAATTACGTTTTTTAAACAGCTGGTTGCTTTAATATTCATGTGATTACTAGCTAACCCGACAGGCGTTACCCTGTTTTAACTATAAATATTGTTAGTAAAAATGTTATGTTGCTATGGTTACAACAGAAAAGTTAATATGACCGTTCTGTTTTCTTGAATTTTCTAATTTTCCGCGCAACTTTCTTAAGTTTTTTAAGTTAACACAACAAAAAAAGAATTAGCGAAATCCGTCCAGCTGTACACGCGTGATGGCATGACCAAGGAAAATAGGGGTTCATTTTAATATATATGTATAGATGATATAAATCTAGAATACCATTATGCAGTGAACGACCACTGCATAGATCATAGTATCGATAATATCGATACGTTCAAAATACGTGTGTTCATGTACCTTTATACCATGTACGTTAGAAGTTATACTTCTTTTTCGTAACAAAAAAATAACTCCCAAAATTTTATTTTGCGCGTGCGTTACGTTAGTAAAAAAAAAATAAGAAAATGAAATACAAGTAAAGAAGTTGAAGACATAATCATAAAAATATTTTACTTTAAAATAACTTTAATTAATACATTCTTAATTGATTTTTTACAATTATTTTTATGTAATGAAATTTAATCTGCAAATCTTTCGGTAGCTAATAACCAATTTTATGTTATCTATATCTTCAGGCACTGTAACAAGTCACTCTCATTATTGGTCCAAAAGATGCCTAAAGAAGTACTCATATAACTTCAAAAACTAAAAATGTAATCATTAACTTTAGAAAGAAAATATTGTATCATTGTTTAACTAAAAACAATGATCTAGAAAATTGTACATGTAGTACACAATTCCCTACGTATCATGTCTTTAGATATTGAATACCCCAGGGTTGAAACCGAGTAGAGTAGAGACCTCACTCAAGTTAGTTCAAGAGTTACCTTCTAGTTGACCATTCAGTTTTAAACAAATGCTTATGTTCTCTTTACTGTTTCCAACTAACATGAGGATGCAAGCTTCAACTTGACTTGGGGTAATATCGTCTACTCAAACATTGAGAACAAACTTTTGGCCGTTTAATTAACTCGTCAATCGAAATTGATCCTAATTGTTAGATTTTATAATTGTTAGATTGTATAAAGGTAGCAAACAAGCATGCAGTCCACCTGATGGTAAGTGGTCACTGCCGCCCATGGACATCAGTTATCATTATAAGTACGATTGAATCATACCTGAATTTAATCACAGGTGCGTTGTTACCCCTGAGGATTAGATGTTCGCCTCGTGTATAAGTATAGCCGGCAACCACACCTCTCCAAACCGAAACAGATTGCTTCACGGAGAATTATAAGGGTGGCGGTGGTACCTCCCCGGTCGAATTAAACGAATTCTACCACCTGGTAAATACCTGGTAGATACCTGGTAAGTACTGGTAGACTCTTATGTATGACAATGTTCGTAAGGTCTGTATAGGTGTATATGTAAAGAGTGAGGTAGGCTTTGTCTGCAACTCGGCTTCTTATTAACGTGCATAAATATCAGTTTCCTCCGCCACCCTCCCAATTTAATACCCGGGTAGGCGACAACGCTCCAAACAAATCAACTTGTCCAATATAATGCACTCTTGTATAGTGCTTTAAGGTTTTTATATACTTTTATCAACACTGAGTCTAGTCAATATTGTCTTTGTTTTTATACACACATTTTACATATTTTGCTATATCTTTATAAAACCTAACGCATCCTATTTGAAATATCGAAACTATTTTGTACGTTTTTTAAAGGAAATTATATAATTAAAAGCACTTTTAGCCGTTTTTAACGTATAAAACTACTTTTATACGTCCATGATTAAAAGTCAAATATTTAGTAACTTTTTTTTAATAGCAGCTATGCAAATATAAAAATATGATAGCCTTTTTAGCTCAACAATAAACAACTGTGCTTGCATTTTACATTTCAACCCTTATTGTACCTGACAATTTCTATACAAAAAAATTGTTTAAAAACTTTTTAACTAAAAATAGAACCGACTTCAAGATGAACTAAAAAGTGAAAAATAATTAATAATTTTG
>DWNR01003126.1:0-12135 GCA_018250455.1 Polygonus leo | reverse complement strand
GGGGGGGGGTGACCCCTTTCCATCAGGGGGACTGCATGTTCGTTTGCTATCTTTTTACAAAAAAAAAAAAAAAAAAAAAAAAAAAAAATACAAATTGAACATTCAAATTTTCTGTCTGGTCATGACTCAAACCTGTGATCGTCTACTTCTCAAACTGACATGGTGACATGGGTTATAGAGAGTTATATTTATTTGATATGTGAAATTAAGACTCATATTTTTTAACAATACACCCTTTTTCTCTATTTTATTGTCAAAACAAATGTATGTAAAACCATAGATGTGTTAGAAATCATCTTATATTTAAAATATCACCTTTACAATGTTCATATTCAGCATCATAAAACAGACATAGTTTGACATGATCATCAGAGTCGAAGTTTTCTTGAAGGGTTCTCTTAGCTTTTTCAATATCTAAGAATTTTTTTGGGAGTACAGTGAAAACACTTATGTTGGTTTTGGTGAAGCATGACTGGCCGTAGTGGACCACAGCATCACCCTGCACATGCATGGCCGCCACTGCATCCACACAGCAGCTGAAATTTCAAACATTACTTTTACTTTATCCTGCCAACATATCACTTAAAAATATGTAGGATTTTTTTTTTATTTAGAAGCAAGTAGTGTAAGTAAATGCTGGATAATGTAGCTACTGTCCACATCTCTACCAGGAGTCTACCTGATCCGACTACACAATTTCTACCACCTGACATATATTACATTTACTGCATATTCAAGCCTACAATAGATATGGCAATATTGGGTATGATATATTCATCATGAATTTCACCTAGCATATGATGTATCACCAAGAATATAGAGATCTGTAGATGTCCTATTTTGTATCTCCTCATAAATCCTCACACTAACATTGATCAACTCATCGGGAAATTGAAGACACACCTGTAAATATAATAAATTATGTTTTTACAATATTATCAATGGTTTTACTAAAGGAGAACATTAAATATTGACATAATATATTCTGCATTAACAGTACATTCTTTTTAATTGTTAATAATAATGATGTTTCAAATAATTCATCACATAACAATCAATAATGACTATGTTGAAAATTCTATTACATCCTTATAAAATAATTTGTCCCAATTCTAGTCATTTATTGAATTACCTTGGAAAACTTATTTTCATTAATCCATGTGCAGGTTTGTATGATATCAAACTGATCTATTACATCTGTAATATGAGTGTGATCATTTGAGATATTTATCTCTCTGCTCATGCATATTTTATCATCTGTTGCAAACACAGACATTTTTGGGCAGCCTTGAAGTTTTATTCAATTCTGAAAGTTCATAAAATTGTCAAAGATTTAATGCAATATTTTATTGAAATTACTTTTAAGCTAGGTTAGGTTACAATTACTTGCCAATTTACTTATATTGTGACGAATCAGTTTGGATCTGATTCGTCCTGTTCTTTTAACGAGATGTAATAAGAAAAACTGAAAAAAATACTTACATTTCGAAGTTTCCAGATAATGTATTTAATTATTTTTATAATGTTTATTGTCAATAAATAACCACTTTAGTATACTCATATATTTTCATGTATGTTGTTGACTGCTTTATTATTGTTTTTTTTTTTAATATATAACTTATATTTTATTGCTATTTTAAGTGTGATGTGCAGCTTATTTATAATGAAATGAAATAAAAAGTAATATTTGCATTATTTTGTAGATATGCGATACTATGACAACTTGACAGCAACAACATTGACACTGACATCTTCGTTTAGAAAACCATAGCACGGACACAACACCATAGATTATACACTTATATACTGCACAACACTATCGTTTCTTGTACTTAATTTTAGGGTCTAGGATACTCTTTTATACGAGCTAAAGTTTACGGAGCTTAGACTCCGACTACGATAAGTCGGAACTCAGATATTATACGGTTGCGACTTTGGCCCTGACACTTTTAAATCGGTGGGAAGAGCGCGACCGTTACAAATACATGATGATCCCTTATTGTGATGGAAAGTGAATATAAAATTCCAATTTCTTAAATCATGCCCACCAATATCATTCATGTTCACCAGGTTCAGTAATAAGCAAACAACTTTAAAGTGGTGCTGGCTTAATCTATTACCCGATAATATATATAAGAAATTGATTGGATGGAGACGAAACATTTCCGACGCCGCTTCCGATTCAGACGACAAATCAAAATTTGAAAACTCCGACTCAGACTATGATTACAATAAAACCACCTCCGTACATCCCTAGTTTAAGCCTTTTTATAGTTTTTATGCACATTGAATCTATTTCTATCACGTATTGTGCAACTTAATAACTTTGTAACTTTAGTTTGTAAATATAGAGAGTGATATTAATAAATATTGTTTTAAATTAAACTATTCTCGAAAGGCAGAACGGAAATTCAACACTTACTAATAATAGGTTTTAAATTAAAATAAAACAAAAAAAAACATTTTTTTTTATATATTTTTATAAATGTGACCACTAGATCACAGATCACTAGGTTATAACTTAACAAAATTCGGGTTAAATAATAATAATCATGTTGTTTTTCCTTCACAGGTACATTGTGTATCTGATGGTGGTGCACTACTGCAACGAAGAAATAAATATTTAATATACTATGACCCATATTAATCATAAAACTAAAATGAATTGTGCTGCATAACAAGAAAATTCAGTGTTCAAAATTTTTTGGTACCTATCTATATAATATAACAATGGGTAAAGTTTGTAAATAACCCATAACTCATTATTTTTAAATGGATACACTGGGACAAGAGTAGAATTTAATTTTGGGCACCCATTAGGTGTTCATGAACATTGTCAACATGCACTTCCATTCAAACTTAGAGCCAACCCAGTAAGCAGCCAAACCATGCAATGTTGAGCCTATTCAAGAATTCCTTTAATATAATTCTGTCCTGTTTTAGTTAAGCCCCCTAACGGGTTGAAACTCGGATTGTATAATGAAGTATGAGACATATAGTTCATTAATACCCCTCATCACTTATGGAAATAGTATAACTGGGATAGGCTTCCTTCACAAGCCCAGCCGTGATCTCATGGTCAGCCTTGCCATAGCCTTGGGAGTAGCCATAGATGTGAATCTTCTTATTATCTGGGTCATGAGATATCCTCCCACCACCATATGGCTCAAGATCGAGGGGGTGAAGTTTCTCCTGAACCTTAAACGGAGAACAATCCGTATAATTAATCCATTATCATATAACCGTAACAAATATACTCTGATATCAATTGAAAGATTCAAAATCTGTTACAAATCAAAATTTATTATAAAGCTTTAAATAGCCCCAACGCTAATTATTGATAAATGTGTGAAATGATAAACAGGATCTTGCATTACAAAAAATCTACATGCATACTATATAATTCAACTTATCACTGTATACTAATATTTCTTTCTAAATGTATGAAATCAATTCATTAAAAGTATGAAAATTAAATCATAATCTTATGAATTCTCAGTTAGCTTACCTCATCGAAAATATCCGAGTGGTAGTTGCATCGCTTATATCCCCTAACAATTATTTTTAAAGGTTCAGGTGTAGTTTGATCCTTGTCAAATACTTTCATCAGAATATACTTGAACACTCCTGAAGGGTCAATATCCACTGTTGGTAATTCTCTGATATCTATCGACATCTTTCTAATGTTTATAGTCCGCTTCGGAGCTGGAACTGGGATAAGGAGTAGTTAACGTATCAATTGGCAGAGATCCCGGCATCCGGTATAGTTAGAGGTTAAATCAATCAACTTATATACACCTAGTCGTTGTTAATATACTTACTTACCTGTACACCTACGACTCAAATTTAGAAACAGACTTGAAAAGTTTTTCACAATTTGTAAAGTTTTAGTCATTCGTTTATATATTATGTAGAATGTTTTGCAAATAATTAAACTTTCAGCTTGCGCTCGCTCAATTTGTCAATTTTAACAAAACGACATTGACATAAGATTGACCATTTCCATTTTAGTTGTTATCTTTACCACAGATAACTATATAAGTAGTTAGTATCTTTACGCAGACTATTAAGGGACATGAATAGTGAAATCATAGATAAACTACATTGATTCTTTATATAATCTATAATTTGACAATCGAATACTACCATTTTTGACAAGCGATAAAAAGAAGGCGAAGCTGAAGTGGTACTTATATAGTTATCTGTGGCTGAAGTTAGAAATAGAACTTCTGATAGATTATTTTTATTTATATATTATAGTGTATTGTAAGATTCGGCTGAGTTTGGTAATAATTACAGTTTATTTTTTTTGATGGATGGTCTTCAAGATTTGTTTTGAAAGATATTTTTGAAAATGAATGCCTCGACAAATAAAATGGACACAAATCTTACTGGTACGTATGAGTGCATATACTGTTTGTTTACTGAAATAGGATCTGACCTGATGATGGGTATATGCAACCTTGGGGCAGTATGTGGGCTAATATTATAATTTCGTGCAACTTGTAAATGCCACCAACCTTTCTATTCAATTTTGATCTATACTGTGAGTTCGACCATCTGTAGGCGACAAGGACGTTACCATCTGCTGGCCGTTAACGTTCGCAATATACTCTATATAAAATATGAAATTGCATTTACATCTAATTCACGGAGTTAAATTTGTCAAATTCTTCCCTTATTCTGTCTGAAAGTGACCACTTGCAGTTAGGTGGTATGCAAGTTTGTTTACTACCTTTAAACCAAAAAAAGTGGTAAACCCAATTTCATTTTAGCTACTAAAACAGCCACTAGCAGTTTATAAACAATGTTTATTTTTTAAATGGTTTTAGAAGAAGATGATAGAAGCTGTATAAATAAAAAAAAACATTTTTATACTGTGTTTCAATAATCAATGTTCAAGTGAATTCATTAATTTGCTTATATGTTGCTAGTATGACACAGTAGTCTGTGACATGCACATTAAACTCAAAGGCTACGGAATGACAAAAGACATCTTCATGGTATTTGTGCGTTTATATTTGTGTGACCAAAACACCCATGACTCATTCCTATAGATCCTATGAGAAATTTCGAAATGAAATGAATATTTCTTTATTGCCATCCAATAACAAGTAAACAAACAGATAAATTAGAAACTATTTCATCCTTGCAGGTATGTGGGTGAGTTTTTTCACAGCGTCCGGCATCCCAGCGGACGTATCTGCTACATATGCTCTAACATTTGCTGAGAACAGGATACAGAGTGACATGCTGCTAGATCTGAACAAGGAGTATCTCAGAGACATGGGCATTGTGAGAATGGGCGATGTGATTGCTATATTGCGGTAACTATATGTTTTATGTTTACTTATTTCTCCTCTTTAAATAAGTTAAATGAAACAGACTACCAAATTAAGTTATTATAACCAAAAATGTAAAACAAAATGCTTTATATATAAAATCTCATGACATTATGTTTTGTCCAGGCTAATTTCCGAAATTAAATGATAGATTTAAATAAAATGTTGCACAGATATGTAACTTTGTTCAACTTAAAATATAGGTTTTATTTTGTTTCAATTAATGACCACAATATTTTTTATGGAAAATTCAACCTTACTGCCAGAACAAAATCTGCCGAGTCTGCTAGAAAATGTATAAGTATTCAATTATTATTGTGACCACAAAACTCATTGGGTGATTGATAGATTTAAACTGAATGTAAAATATATTAATTTAAGTACAAAATTAACAAAACAATTAAATAGAAAAGTGTCTTTACATATTTCAATATTCCCTCAGAATGAGAGATGTGAAGTGTTATTTGAATGATTAGTTTCATGGTAAACTGAATACTTATTTTGATTCCATAAATAAATTTTAGACTGAGCCACAAAGATTAGCTAGTAGCTGGGTAAACTAGTTTTGTATTGATTTCAGGCATGCTAAGCAAGTGCATGAGAGTACTGCACGAGACAAAGTGCTGAGCACAACTGCAGTGAGCACCAAGGTGCCTGTGGCCGCAGTGACCGGGCGCTCCACTCTTAGTCAGCCATCTTCCCGTAAGCATTCTTTATCAATTGATAGGTTTTGCATGGATGGTAAATTATATTTTTTTACCTGAATATTTGATGTGACATCATCGTAATTCATAATTGAAGAATTGATTTAAACAATCTAAGAGAAATCTTTAGTGGACATGAGTCTTTTTTTCATGATACCCATGATACAAAATTAGGGCAAGGAATTTCTTTACAGTCTACTTGCGAATTTTCTTGTCATTTCTCATGTAATGTGATGTGTATAATGTAATGTATAAATTAACTTGTAGCTGCAAGCCGCATACTAGAACATTATACCCGCAATCCAAGTTCCCCAGAAACATCTCCAGCAAATGTGGTCAAATTGAAGAGAAAATCATCTGATGTTGGGTAAGATTAATACAATCGATTAGTTCATTAGCAATAGAAGCATTATTAATGTGGAAAGTAATAACAAGCTTGAAGTTTACTTGATAGTAAATGGTTGACGCTGTTTGTGGATATCAACCCCTAATGCTATTGAGGTCACTAATCACAGATGTATTGCTACCCATCATCACTTAAAATTAAAATAATTAAGCATTAACGCAATTAATAATTATTATTTATAATGCATTACTCCATACTGCTTACTTTTAGCTCTTTTGTCAACAACACTTTAACCTCTTTTGTTTTTATTGCCTTCTTAACTTTAAGAAATGTCTGTGCAAATGTTTTTCATGTCTATTAATGACATTCATGCATGTATGTTACCAATAGTGTAAAACTTATTTCATGTATTGTGTGCAATGCTGTTGGTTTGTAGTTAAAATAAATAAATATGAGCAGCTTATCTTCTTTTTTTAGGACGGCAACAGATAGTCATAGTCATATGATAATAAAGAAAACTAGGATGATTCGTTTCGAATCGCCGACAAGACCACCAGTGGCGCCTAAAGAGAGTAAGTATATTTCTTTGAATTATAGTGGATTGTAAAATGCCGAGTATACAGAAGAATAATTCTAATGATTAGACATTGGATGAGACTCGGGTATTTTTATATGGTCTTTTAAGATGCTACATAATAATATAGACATATAACTCTTTACTGTATGTAGGGAAACTTCGATCTACAACATATAAAAGGTGGTCTATGGAATGGAGGAAATTGTTAAAATTTCCAGGCAGTCAGAATATAACTTGATTACGATATTGAGTGGTGTTTCAAAAACTTTACCCTCCTTTTGATGCAGATGGCTAAAAATACCTTTTGCTTTTAGTCTTTCTGAATTTTGTTAGATTTTCATTATTTATTTTCATTTTGTAATTAATTCCCATAATTTCGCATTGTTAAGTAGAACATGGGAAAAAAAAACGTGGAGATAATATGTTTAAATTTACACTGAAAATATTTTGTTATTAAGCATGAGCATATTACCTTGTATTACACAAAGAGTAATTAAACAAACACAAAATGTTCTGTTGTTTCAGCTGCTAGCAAACAAACAGTGTTTTCTCGGCTCGGTAACTCTGACGCAGTCAAGGCTCCGTCCCCGAAGCCGGCCGCCAAGCAGATCTACCTACGTTTAGGCTCCAAGGCAACCGATACGAATGACACTCAACACATACCTATACCGAAAGATGCGCTCAAATACGAGGGAATATTAAAAAGCAGTCCACCCAGCAAAGTGGTGACAAAGAAAGTTTTTACGGTAACTACTAATAATAATAATCAGAGGAAAATTGCGATAGCCACCATGCGCGCTGACGAGGCGCCAGTTAGTGTTAAAGAGAAGCTAGCTCTTCCTAAAGCGAAATCTGTAAAGTTCTCCAACCAAGTGCAGTACAAAGAAATAGAGACAAACAAAAAGATAGCAGTACCAATGAAAGCTAAAACTGTTCAGCATAAATTTACGCCAGTTTTCAATAAGCCCGAGAGGAGATTGTCTATGCCCGAACCAGAGATCGGAGTCAAAGCTAGGTTGGGAACAAAAAATACCAAATCTTTTACAATCACTCGAAATGTATTTAATAGGTTAGGTGCCTGAAGAATAACTGTTAAGGAACAAAATATTTGTTGTGGTATTGGAGACACATGTAGATGACATGCTGTGTTTTTGAAAATATTGTTTGTTTTTTGTTCCGAGACATGGTACTACATACTAGTAGGATGAAAAACTTTGTATATTTAGTGTAAAGTGATTTATTAAGTAATGGAAATGTATAATATCGTGAAGTTTGAATGACATGTTGCTGCCATAAATTGTTATATTTCTTAAGGTCCTTTATAACAATAGGATTAAAGTTCTGTAACACTACAGTTTAGAGGACCTTAAGATTTAAATATATTTACTCAATCAAGACTTTATCAATAAATACGAATTATCTTTAATATCCTAAGGAATTGGGAACATAACTTGGGTAACATCTGTCATCTGCTTAAAATTTAATTTCAACTCTATATATTAAGACTGAAACGTTTCTAGTTTTTTGGCGCCGCCAAAGCAAAGTACGAAAGATGTTGGGCTGGTCCTTGGATGGATTGGTAAAGTTATCAAGAAGATTTTGAATGAAATATCATTTGCAAATATGCTACAAAAGTCGTATCTGTGATTAAATCTAAGAAGCCAGACCGGGCACGACAAACAATAGTAATTCTGTAGTCTACGTTTGTTGTCACTTTATTTGGAATACATTAAATAGCTCGTCCATATTTACATTAGACAAGCTGCCATAAGATGATAAAAAAAGATGATTTTTGAAGTGAAAACTTCTATAGCAAGAATATGAGGGAACCGCATCAGAGCCATATTTACGCTTAAGGAAATGCAAAATAGTCTATAATTACTTAACGAGTAAATTCAAATCGTATGTCAATTATTACGTCGTTTTGTTCCTGTGCACCGCTCAGAACATCTAATTGAACGCGCTTAGCGACAAAGGTGAGTCCCAAACCTCACCCTTCGCGCTCTCTATTTCACGCATCGATACGGCGTCGTGTAAACAACATTGTTAACTTGTGTTGACCACTTTCCCATATTGTCACTTGAAAGATAGGGACTGTGGCTGTTTTTATTTATAAGTTTTTACTTCTTTTGACACCCCTATGACTGGCAATTATTTTTTTCCAATTACGTAGAAGAGATATGTACTTAGTGGTGAAGTGGTTTTTACTTACTCATAGATCGTTACATCCAAATGATGCTCACAAAACAATACTAGAAAACTGTGGTTCCCTATGTTCTAGTATCCCTCCAGTTCTATGGTGGAATGCATTACCAGTAATTGAGTTTTTCTTACAACTATCTATGATTTTGTAATTATCAAATAACTAATTCTTTTCAAATATTTGACTTACAAAAATAAGTTTATGTATTTTAATTTCTTGGACTTCTATTACGATTTTTTATAAACTAATCAGCAAAGCCTAGTTTCTCAACGCACTTTTTATGGTAATCATTAATTTTCACTGCTTCTGGCATTGATCGAGTGAAATGTTGTAAGATTTTTTTTCGCTATTTTTTATTATTAAATATTTGCAATATTGGTAGTAGCTTTTACCAATTAGCCGTTGAGTAGACAAATTATAATTATTATATTTTATAGACATTGTATTTTTTCTGCATTTTGAATTATAATTCACGACATTTGTCTCTTTGGGACGAGGGTTGTTAGTATTGAAGATTTTTATTGCATATCTTTTTCAAATTCAAATGTCCGATAATAGTTTCGCCATATAAATGGCGGCTTAGGTATATTAAATTCGGTACATATAAATGCGATATAAACAGAAGGCGGGCTCTAGTAGGACACGTCTGCTGCTCAAGCTTACTAATATTAAAACATGTATACTACAAAGTATAGTTTTTACAGTTTGTTATTTCTTGTCAAATAAGATCTGTTGTTAATATAAAATTCTGATTTAAGGTAACTACCGTTGCATAGATGAACGTGGTATGACGCTAAGTGTCAAGAAATATGCATGTATGAATATGTGGCTACGCACATCGTTGATGGGACGGTCTTATGGTAAGCCCATTAGTCCGTCCCGTGCTCACACATTCATATAGAGAATATTTCTACGGTCTTAGCAGTCGACTTTACCTTTTACTGGATTTTTAAAATAAATTTTCTCAAGTTGTGACGATTTATAGGTAACTGTAATTATAGTTTTTTCTTGTACATAATAGTATAAACTTTAAAATATTATAAGTTAATTTGGTTGTTTATTTTTCGTGTATTTTTATGAACCATTTATTTTTTTGGGAATGTTAATACTTTTGGACTCGCAAACGATCATCACAGCATGTTGTAGTTTCAACTAATCTTATCAAGATAGTGTTTTAATAGGTAGGTATGGTAAGATGATTACGTTATTTTTTTTAATCGATGAAAAGGTTCTTCTTTGGAGCGCTTGTGGAGCATAATGGGTTAGCAATTGTCCTTTAAGTTTATTAGTTTTTGACATCCGTTTTTATGTTTATAGATATATTTTCCGCAAATAATATTTTATACCATAAAGATGTTAATTTTTAAAATGGTTAACGAAGGTTTAATTCCTACAGGCATATGTAACAACCGAAAGAGGCAATTAAAAATGCTTGATTTTTGGAGTACTTATTGTAAAATCAATAAATTAGATATGAAATAATGCCGTGAAGGGTTCCACGAGAGTGATGGTCAAATTTAAAAATTATAGTTCACTGACTGAGTTGTGTCACTTATGCTTATGGTTTTATATTGTGAAAGAAAAATGCAAACGGCGGGAAAATTAGCGGGAAAACGTTTCACTTTATATACATTTTATACGCTCTATGACTATCTAACTAATAATATTCGAATAACTGAAGGTATAATTACCATAGTCCCCATGAGTGCTACTATTATTAACTTGTGTGCCTGTGATGATTGCATTGACTAATATTGTTTAGTTTCGTAGATTAGATTTATTTGTAATATCTATTAGTTTGTTTTTACGTGCAGTCGCTTCTTGCAGGCGATTATTTAGGTTCTATTAAATGAATAAATGAATGCTAATAAATGTTGGTTTTACTATTTTTCAAGTTTATTGTCTTTTTGCATGAGGTACTGTTAGTTTTTCCGTTGTAATGTGAGTGGATGCATGCTTCCATGCATCTTTTCGTGTTGGTTAGGTATAATCTATTCTTTTTGCATGCATGAACTCGACATGATCGACACATTGCATTGTGTTGCGTATTATATTGAATCGGAACTAAACAAGTTACGCAGGTTTCATGTTAAATATTACTGTTATGAACTTCCTTTCCAATTTCCGACGACTTATATCAACTTTATCATTTGTTTATCCTCTACAAAAAATAAACTTCTACAGAAAAAAATAAAATGTCTCCTTTCGTCCTACCACAGCAGTCCCCTATATACTAGTTTTCTCAAGTATTCAAAAATTAATTCGCTTTTCAAAAAAGGTGCGAAAAGACCTCCCTTTCGCACCTTTTTCTCGTCTTCTAAATGTGCCTTGGCATCTGTGACCACTTAGGTACATCGGGTGGCTCGTCGATATGAAAAAATAACGTTATTTATGCACATAAACGATAACAAACGAGTACGCAGTCCGTCTGACACTAAGTCGTCAGTGTGGACCGACATCATTACCTAACGAGCCACAAATACATATAATGTCCTACCTTAGGTAATTACAGATGCGTTATTTCCGCTAAGGACTAACATATATACCTATGTGTAATAATTAAATACGATTATTATCCGTAAGCACACTAGTCACTACTTATGGAATCAAATCTCAAGGCTGTGGTTTAGGGGGTGGCTGTTGAGCGTCGTCCTGTAAGATTAATGTGTTCTGTGGTCTTTCCTATCTATGAGTTCTATATACCTACAACGTAAACGTGAATAATATAGAAATTATATTACACTAGCAGCCCGGGTGGACTTCGTCCCGCAACCAAACCAAATAAAAAAAACTTTTTAATATTTGCCATTTTTTTTATACTTTTTTTTATTCGGTGATTCATTTTTATTTATAAAGATTTAGGATTTATATTAAGTACATGAAATATTAGCTAGGCAAGTATGCCAGAACCGTGCCGTTTGGCACTCGATACTCTCTGCCTACCCCGTTAGGGATTTGGCGTG
>DWNR01003125.1:0-12137 GCA_018250455.1 Polygonus leo | reverse complement strand
TGCATATTCAGTAGGTCTGAGAATCGGCCAACATCTATTTTTCATCCCCCTAAGTGAAAAGGGTTGTCCACCCCTAAAATCTGTTTTTTATTTTTTGGACAAATTTTATTTTTTTTATTTTTTTTATAATGCGGGATTAGAAAATACATACAACCCTAAATTTTCACCCTTCTAGCATCAACCCCCATTTTTTTATAATTTTTTTTATTATTAAATTTATTTATTATTAAAATCTATAACTACTTAACGAGTAAACTCAAATCGTGTTAGCTATTTACCAATAGTTACGTTGTTTTGATCCTATTCACCGCTCACAAGAACCAATTGAATGAGAGTGATGCATCCCAAACCTCACCCTTTGCGCTCTCTCTTTCACGCATCGATGCGGCGTATCGTATAGTACAATTCAGCACGCAAGTAGTCACTGATAGAAAATTGCTATACGGCGTCAATAACGCAATAAACAACTTTGTTAACTTGTGTTGACCACTTTATCATATTGTCATTTGAGAGATAGGAACTGTGGTTGTTTTTAGTTATAAATTTCAATTTTTATCGAATGAAGATAGCGCACAAGCATACAATCCACCTGATGGTAAGTGGTAATAGGACATGGACATTAGTAATTTTTCCCAAATAAAATTAAATCGTACCCGAGTTTGACCTCAGGTCATACGGTGTTACCCCTGAGGACTAAGGTGTTTGCCTCGGGTAACAACGCCTCTCCAAACAACGTAAGAATTGCTTCGCAGCGCATCATGTATGCATAAATTAATGTAATAACCTCGTATTATTATATGCAAATGCCTCTTTACAAAGGCTACACTAATAATAGCTCATTATAAAAAATATTTTAATTTCAAAGCCGAGGCGAGTGAGAGTCAATATTAGCCGACGCAACGTGAATGCCTTACTTCGATAAGGCGGCGATAAGCGCCCACGAGGAAGTACCACGCGACAGTATGATAGCGATGCCGTTCAATTAGCGATACCACTCTGTTTACATTACAAAGCGTCGTGAATAATAAAAATCATAAAAACCGCGTGAGGACTCTATTGGACCCTCGGTCTGATCGAAATTCCTTTCGCTTTTTGGTATACATTTGTTGTACAGTCATAATCTATATCGTAAATATCAAGTTAACGGAGTTAAATTAGACAAGTAAGACAAGTAAACGGCTATAACGTAGTATAACAAGTGTCCAGAAAAGTCTTGTTACGTTTTTACGATTTTGCTCTCATGCCATTCAATCGATAAGGAACTACAATAAAATTGTTACTCGCGCGATGTACTAATCATTGTGCTTGTCGCGCCGCCGTCAGCTTTGAAAGTAAGCATTGGTACGAAGCAGACCGAATACTAAGCACCAACGGCAAATAAATCTGTCACTTACAGCGATATACGAGCAATAGCTTTCCTTTGTAAGAAATTAGATGTTCCCGATATAATAAAGCAAAAAGGACAAGATGGTGTGACGGGACTATTCGTAAAGGAGCAAAGGAGCTGAATTTTTTGTCAAATTTACAAATTGTACGTCGCGATGATTTGGTAACTTGTGTCTTTTTATTAATCAGGTGAAGTACTTTATATCAAGTAGCTTTGCCTTAATGCTAAGTTGGCTTATGAAAAAAGTGCGATATAAAAAAAGTTCTTCAAAAACCTTTACGTGACATTATGCATTCTCTAGCTATCAACACGCCATATTAGGCATTGCTAATAAATAAATAACTAGGATATCTATCACGTTATTCAAAAGTACCGCACTGAAGTAAAAGATCATAATAAAAATTCCAAGCCTAAAAAGGACGTTTACTTATCTGTTTTAGGGACATTACGTGGATTCAAACAAGATGACAGCCTCCGTAATGAGGGTCTCTGCACGTGACACAACGTTTGTTAAAGAACCTTACTTTAGCATCATCTTAGCTTGCTATTAGCGACTATTGTCTAGTTAAGAACGGTTAGATAACAATGTAGTTGGAAACCAACTTGTCACGCACGGGATATATGCTATTATGAAGTGGAGCCTTGATTATTTTGTCTGAAGGTGGAATTATATACAATTTCGTAATGCTCAGAGCTTTACTGTACCATTTAGCGTTTATGTAAGAATATTTGAATATCACAAGCTCTATAAAAACATACAGTAGGTACTGCTAGTAGAGAGATAAATGATGCATCATTAATCGTGCATTATATACATATAACAGATTAATTATATAGTACATAACAACATGTAAGTTATATTGCACTTTCATTGTATTTTAAACTTTAATTTTATAGACAGTTATAACAATTAATAAATTTTATCTAAAAATATTTGGCTAATGTAATCTCGCAATTTCATATTAACGGTACACCCAATAATTGAATCCAAACATCGAATTTTGAAAAAGTGAACATAATATTCGTTTACAGAACATAATTGATTTTATTATGTAAACATGTATTTATAATAACCAATATGTACAGCATCATGATATTAAATTGTAGTAATAGTGATACCAAGCGTAATAATACAGTGGAAAGGCGATACACCAATCGTTTACAAATAATTGGACGCTGATTATAATTATTTTTTAATGACCACATTATGGACCCCGTGAACCAATATTTTACCAACGCAATAAAGTTTAACGAGTTCTGGTGTATTACGCAATAAAGAGCTGCTAATGGAGTAAGTGCTTTAGAGAGGCTTTATAATTTGCTTAAGATTATTACTAAATACCGCTTACAGACCATTTTGGATTTGTAAATTTTCAAGTAAGATACAAATATTTTTTAAATATCTCACCAGAATGAACAGCAACATCTTCGTCGACATCCAAGTACCCGCGTCGAATGCTGATAGGACTGTTGGCAACATGCGCTTCATGTTTCTTAATCAAAGCACCAATTACTTCCGTTTCACCGCCATTGTCATCAACAAATTTGTCGTAATCGTCAGTCAAATCTGCCACAACAGCAACCTTTTCCTCTAACCCCTCTTCGATATGTCTAGCTGTTATACTCCGCAATAGAGAATTACTTCTAGACAATTTTGTACTTCGAGAACGTCGAATGAAATTCAGTCCCGATATCTTACCCGGACTTTTATTAGGACTGTCAGGCGTAACTGTTATTCTAGGAGTCCTAAAAATCGATGTGGAGCTACTGCTACCCCGAATCGGCGAAGGTGCAATGAGGTTTTGCGGTAATGTCTTTGATTTCTCTTTATTTGGAGATAATAATTTTGGAGAGTCCGGTATCAAAGACAAATTGGAGTTCCTTATATTACTTTTCGTTGGTAATTTATTGATGTACGCTGTGGAATTGTTTAGTTTGGTGGATGATATCGACTCGGTTAATTGCGTATATATTCTATCATATCTTGGTTCGCATGATGTTGTACTTCGTAATCTCGGTTTTGAATGCCTCATAAGCCCCGTCTCCGCTACAAGCTTTGGGCTGGTGAGGTCGCGTTGGCCTATTCTCGTTAACGCTTCGTTTGAGCTTATTGTGGACGACAATGGCCGTCGTGATCTATATGGACTTAGAACGCTGGTTTCACCCTCACTTTCTGTAAATGAACTATCACCATGTGACGGAACGTGCAATCTTGAGCTATCCGACGTATCCCTCCTTCTACCTTGCGTCGGAGCGTCGCCGATATTTTGCCCGCATATTAAAGCTTCCTTTTCTTGCGCAGTCAATGGTAAATAATTGTCGAAGCTTTCAAACAAAGGCACGTAGAAAACGGAGCGACGTCGTCCTTGGTCGTCGCAGCTTGCCGAAGTGTTCGGTGACAGGGCTCTCGACATAGTGGTTGGCGCTGGCGGATGCACGCCACGTTACGGCCGCTTACCCTTCATAGTGTTTCGACGCACTGGTGGAGCCATTCGCTTCACTTTATAACTTTTCCTGGCCAGGTGTCCTTTACCGATCTCATTTCACACTTAATGATCACTAATTAAAGCACCTTATTTTATTTCATCGAACTCACTAAGCGATGAGATAAGATTCTTGCGCGTTTAAGTAACTGTTACTGACAATTGTTGGAATATAAGCCCACGAATTCAATGCGAGTAAATATTAGCACTACTTACTAAATAAGGGTAAATAAACAGTTAAATGCATTATATAACATTGTGGAATATTCACTTGTCACAGATAATTAATCTTTACCTATGCAAGACGTAGGAATATATAATTTCGTCTTTATAAAATGAAATAACGCGTAAATGTGCAAATTAAATAGAAAACAGTGTATCGACCGCGTTAAAACAAGTACTGTGTCGTTTCTATTTATCGACAAGCGATAAGATTATGAGGCAGCTTCAACCAATCAAACATCCGAAAAATCGTAGATGAAATGACCCAACTTATACAGTTTCTATTACAAGTATAAGAAAGTAAGTAAAGGTTTGCTTTTAGACATCATAATCATCATTATCTATCACAACCCATTTTTGTCCCACTACTAGGCACAGGTTTTCTTTCAATTTCCTTTATCTAAAATGTAATTGTTATGTATCAACTAATTGATATATAACAATTATAATATTGATAACTAAAAGTACCAAAGTAAAATCTATGCCACCTAATATAACTACAAAGAGAAAGACGCTGTCTTGTAAATATTCAAAATATTACAGCAAAATAAGAGGTTAATAGCGTGAAATGAGTAATAATAGTAAACACATGTGTTCATATTCATACAGAGGAGCGGCTGATGTCGTGCGAATATATTTAGAGCCGCCCTAGTCAGCGTAGAATTTATTCCGCAATTAGTTTGTTAGCGGGGATCAAGTAATTTAATTAACGGAGTTGCGTGTGCGAACGAAAATTTTGCCCTCGCCGGTAGGGTTACTTAGTCACCCAGGTAGACCGATGTAAAAACCTTATGTTATCATGTGATTCATGTTGAAGTGTATTTATTTTAAGTTACCAATGAATTAGTTAGATTTCTGTTAATTATTTATCATAATACAGTTGTATTATTACGTTCGTCAGTTACGAACGTACATACTTAATTATTTTGTTAATAAATAAGAGTAAATTGCGAATTGGTGATAGCAACGTATTCATTGATTCGTCTTAAGATAAATATAAAATCCAATCCGATTTTTATACTACATTCATTTTATCAGGAATGTAATAAAATAAAAATGACGTGAAAATGAAATTAAAAAGCGTCCGAAACAGAATTTTCGCTGTCGTCTTTCTTCAAACAGGCATTGAATTCGTCTTTTTTTGTGCTTTATTCAAAGAAGTGAATAAAACACCGGATGTCTTGTCTTGATACTGGAGAGGGACGAGGCTGAGGCTACGCGAGTGCAAACCGTGCCTCACAAAGCTTGCGGAACAAACGATATTCCTCCTACAAATAGACTCGTTCAGTTCATCCTATAATTATACCTAACCTTATACATGTACTTGCTCTAACGTCTTAATGTTACTTGAAGTTTGAATAGTCGAGAGGAAATATTGTATCATTACTTTATGTTATGTCACTTTTATTTAACATATGCATTATAAAATGTAATGATACGACCACTTGGAATTTAAATTGGTTATAAAGGTATTTAATATATAATTCGATTACATTGTTACTATTTGGATTGTTATAAATATCCTTCATAACATGAGAAGCAAAAAGCTCACAATAACAAAAGGTGTTCACAAAAAGTCGAATACACGATGTTATCATACGATTATAAGAACGCGTTTAAACATTGTTCTTACAATACAAAACCAAAAAACGTTCACGACATAATATCCTATAGTTGATTGTAGGGTAGGTGCGTGAAGGTTTACATTTCCGCGTCCAAATCTGCTATAATAAATCATGATGCTGCCATAATAAATACAGATGTAACGCTTTACTATGTGTAAATAAAATGTAAAGTATAAAAGCGGACTCAGCATATAAAAAAATTGAGGTATAAATCGCGATTTAAACTCCAGAGGACCAACTTACACATACGTTCAAATCGGTTGAGTAACACGAGACTTTTATGTATAAAGATTTCACTAAATAACAACTGAGCTTCATCTAGCGCTATAATAAATAAGCCATCAGTATTTAATTTACGTTTGCATTCAAATATATTTCTGTTTATTAGCATTTACAAGAACCATGATGATCCTTTTATTGCACCATAAAACGAAAGAACAAATTGTCCTTGAACTCGATATTAGGTTCAAGCGACAGTTTATAGAGGAAGTTATAAAATTCTCGTCAGCATTAAGATTCACTGTCTATGGGTATAAAATTTAAACGAGAAACTCGAGTTTTACGTTTTACACACGTTGGACGCCTGGACGGGCGCCGTGACTAACTTGCAATCATGATTCAAGAAGCGCACAGGTTGATTCACAATTTGCTGTGCAACTGCGTTTGTCAGTACTTCTTTCAACTCAAGAGAACGTAATATTTACAAAGTTGATGCACTTTTTGGTTCCGAGAGATATTTCAAAGATAAAAAAATATTTTTCATAGGGCTCTCACTCTGACAGTTGAAAACAATTCTGTTGAAAACAGATTGTGAGGAATAATGATAAAGCAATAAAGACTTTTACGGTTGAGATTCTGCAATATTTGAAATATGAAATACAAAAAAATATTAATTCTAACAAAACATGGTCCTGTACAGTAGCTGTATGAAGCTGCGTGACTAACTCTTGCAGTTATAACTTATTGCAAAATACAGGTTGTGGTGTGCGTGTCAGTGCGCTGAGCCCGTCGCCATTCGCTACTATCACTAGGTCTTTCAACTCGCCTTCGACTTACAAAATATAACAATTTTAACTTCGCCCAGCTACAGTTACTACAAAAAATAAGGTCAGTTTTAGAGACAATGTTTTTGCTTGCGTGATTCATCCCAGCGCCTACTCTGTTGCAACGATTTGGACCGATGAATTAATTTGCATGACTTAATATTTTATCAAATAGCAACTTATTGATTCATTACATTAAGATGGTGACAGGACGAGATTGAAATATTATTACATTTCATGTTTAGATATAACGAATTACTCTGACCTACAAACCAAAACATATTCTGATGCATCTGTGAAATACATACCATATTAAAGTTAGCATTGCAACGTCTCTCTCACTATAATAATAATAAAATAGCAAATGATTTTCAACATCGTGTATTCCGTAAACGAAGATAGCTTTTTAGCAGTATCATTAAGATTTATTTCCCATCAGAAAGGGAACAACATTTTAAACGCTTAATCATCTCCACTCACGTATGCGTAAACCCCACTCGGAGCGTGTGCAGTATGAACGCAAAATAAGAACAAAACAAAAAATGTGGCAGCGAGAAGATATTTTTCACACGCAGTTCTCGCAAATTATTCCACAAGAAATTATCAACGTTCTTTACTCGACGATTGTTGGATTGGAATGATAAATGCTACACGTTCTCAGTTATACCACGACGCCGTTCAGCAATTTTATGTGATGCTGATGTTCTATAAATTCTTCTTCTATATAATTATAATCATACGATTATAATTATATCAGTTTATATAAAGCATTTCAAGCAATACTTTACAGCCTCTCTATTACTTTTCTTAAAATAATTATAAAACATATAATTTGTTTGTATTGTTAATTAACTATTGCGTAAACAAGTAAACATTGAAATTAGTTCAATAGTAATAGTATTTAAGGCTTAATAAAACAAACTGTTAGGTGTATGAAAACTTATACGTATACTAGTGTGTCTTATCTTTAGAGCAGCTAAGTTATATGAAGTACACGCGAATCAATTAGTTATAAAATATAATAATATATATTATCAAATGAACTAAGACTTGAAGGTAAAACATATGGACTTCGATCTAATGCAATGCTGCCTACTACGCAATCGAATAGACATTCACTATCGATTTATAAAATTACTGCAAACATTCGATATGAGTTATTGAGAAAATCACTAAAACAATGTCTGGATATCTAAATTTCGGATTTTAACAAATTATCGTTGCTTTCAGCCGTATGAATTAGCTGGCAAATTCTTCTATTAAATATACGAAAACAGTTATAAAACTATTATTTTACAAACCTGTAACTGAAATTCTCAACTTCAAGCAGTTGCTGTATGCATAGAAACTGTAGTCCTAAAGTAGACTTGAAATAACCGAAATATCAAAGTACTTACGAAAGAAGCTTAAATGTTCATGTCAAGAAGTTTTAAATGTTTAGTATTAAATAGTGAACATTTTATACAATAATGTATATAAACAACAACAGAAAAGTATAAACAACAATGTACATCTATTTGTTGGTGCTAAGCAAATTTTAAATTTTAAATTATATGTGCTTCGATCACTAATAGTAACTAATAGGTTATTCTCACCGACTCAATTTCGCATGTTTATGGACAAAGTCGCTGCCAAAAAAGTATGCCTTTTTGCGGTACTAGTCAATTGTTTATCCGGTTTATGTACAAGGGATATTCCAGACACATTTCCCAATTAATAATCCCCATGAAGACCCGCAAGGCGCTGTCTTCGTAGTAAAATGGAAATACAACCCTTGGTTAGGTGTTTCCATGAAATACAGCCAAAAAAGTGCTAATAAACTAATCTTAAAAAGTACTACGACTAAGATCTAATTTGTGTAATATTACACACATTTTAATGTAGCATAATAAACATGAGATATCATTATGGCAAATGTGTTCCGCTTACAAGTTCGTGAGAAACTATAAATCATGTGTGGGCAGATCACACAGTATGTGGGCTTGGCATAAGACATAATTGACACAAACAAAAAAAAATGTGCCGCTTTAAACATAACGGTTCTTTCTTTTTGAGTATCAAGCTGAAACATTGTAATATCAGTATTATTTTAGATATCTCTGTAGATTGAATTAATTAAAGCTTTCTTTATATTTTACATACGAATATTTCTTGAACATCATGTCAATGTTTACTTGTGATTTCAAAGATTTCAAAAGTACCATACAAAAATGTAATGACCCGTATTTTTGGACCTTACCTTACGTTTAGGTACACGGATCACGGGCATCCAGTCCAAAGCCAAGAAGTGATAGCGTAATGTTTAAAAATTCAACCTTTCATTATGAGGTTCCGAGTTCGATACCCAGGCACGTCTCTGTTTCAATTCTTCTGTTTTCAATTTTACACGTTTATTAAACTTTAATTATCACCTGCGGTTCGGCGAAGGAACATATCGTAAAAAACCTATACTCCTAAGAGATTCAAAAATATCAAGGGTGTGTGAAATCCCCGAATTCGCACTTAGCTAGCGAGGTGAACTAAGGCCTAAATCCTTTTCATTGTAAGAATTCCGGGCAGTGGGGTAATAATAAGTTGTGATGATATATGTAATGGTGAAATGAAAGATTATAGTAAATTAAACGTTAAAATATAAAACTATATCAAAACGTAAGCGGGCTTATCATAAAGATCGTCACACACAAATGATAAAACTATTTACTAACTCTTACCACATGTAACACAAAAATATAACTATCATGAAATGAACCTTGCTTCATAAAAAAATATTGATTGTATCTCTAAAGTGTAGATGGGACAAGTTCATCGTAATAACAAAAAAACAGGAGGAGACGTCAGAACGGATGTACTCAAGACTTCCTTAAAGTGGTTAGACGAGTGAGATTCTCAGCGATATTTTCATTGCACATACAGGTTCCTTTAGCCCCTTCTTTGAACAGTAATAAAATTTCCGTCATATGAATAATTACTTTTTTTACGTATTTATATTACGCGTACACATATATAATCCGTACAGTGATATGGTAGCTTTTATATATGTGGATATTTTATCGTGACAACAACGCGTTGTGAACTATTATTTCGCTCAATGAGCGTTTTCGGTCTTTGAGCGTAACATATACATATGTATTTAACATTAATTTATAAAACAGAGTTAGATATGACGAATCAGTGTAGATTTGGCACAGGAAGAGAGATGGACTTATATAATCCGGTTGTATTGAAGGTTCAATTATCAGCTCGGTTTCAACTAAAAACGAATACATTTCATAATTATACTCTTTTTAAGAATACTGTAAATGTTTGAATTAATAACTGAGTTAAAGTGTATAAATAAAGTTCAGGCACTTATAGACGTTAACAATTTGTTCCACGACGTTTTTTTGGTCCGCATATAATAAGTATTTCGACTTCCGGAGCAAGTAAACTCATGTGACTAACAGGCGATTATCGTCTTTCAGTTAACGTAAAGTTACACATGTGACAGCTTGAGTTTACAGACGCTTGTACACGAATACCAAAGCAACAGACCAATAATATATAATTTGCGTCAGTACTTACTTATTGTTAGTTGTAAATTACAAACAAATTGTAGAGGAAAGTTAAGTATGCGGTGTGGTTAAAAGAATCGAACGTCAAAGTAACTCGGACGATCACTAACGAAGCACGGGCCTGCTGGTCCCGTTAAAAAGATTGTACCACGACTTAACTGACCTGTATAGCCTAGAACGGAAAAGGTACTGTATGTTTATATATCTGGTTGTACTTACGGCCGTGACCCGAGGTACTGTTATTTTTCGAACTGATAGATTTTGTTTATACATGTATTTTGTTATATGTGTGTATGCCAGTGCTCAAGGTACACATACTTAGTTAAGGAGTGTTGGGAGTAAAGCTTAAAATAATTTAAGGTTTATCTCAATTATGTATTGATCCTGTCAATATAAATGCTGAAGATTGTCAACTCGACGATTCTATCTGTATATGATGAAGGCGAAAAATTCTTCCTTTTCTACAACAAATCATCTAACACTTAAAACTTATATTCTAAATATTGAAGTTAAATAAAAATGTGGAAATATTTATTGTTATTATACATTCTGTTATATTGTATTCATTACTATTACCATTATTATTTCTACTTCATACACGATAACAATGTTTTGTAATTTTCTTGGAAATTATATATTTTAAACGTGAATGTTTTACGAAGTAAGAAGTATCTAGGACATGGAAGCTATAATTAGATTGGTCCGAGATAGTACCTACCTCGAAATAAAGTGGTATTAGCTTAATAAGCTTACCATGACCTAACATTATGGATTTGCGCAAACAACAATAGCAACACTTATAAAAGAAATTCTTATTACGTACGTGCGTTCGACTATGAAGAATCGCTGTTATTACTATGGATTACAGCACATACTACAGCACATCTGTCAGAGGAATTACCAATACATTGAAGGTCCCAAAGCAGAGACCTTTTTGCAAGTTTTTGAAGAGACCCATGTCGTATCGCATATGGAACACGCTTGAGGTCATGATAAAAGCCCTCGGATACAGCGCGTGACGCTACATGAGTCAAGACAAAATTAGAACGGGATTTACAAAATGTTCCTCATAATAAACATAACCTAGAAAAGCGAACCGATAGTATACACTAAAATAATTCGTGGAAGGAAAATAATACAGTAACTGGAATACAAAACCCACATAATGAGGTAAAACCTTCGATACATCTGCTGCACATATTATTGCACTAATCAACCGCAACCACAAGTTGCAACTAGATAAGTGCGTGCTTCTTAAATTACTCTCTTAAAACACGAATAACGGTAAGTTCCTGTTATTTACTGTTACTTATTGCAGTATTACTAAGTCAGTCAAAACAACATAGTCGTCGATATCAGCGCGCATACAAGAAAATCGAACAGTTTAAGAAATAGAAATGGCAGTATAGGACGCGAACAAGTAGAGGCAGCGACAAACGGGAACGAATTCGAAATGATGCAAACAAAGCGGCGCCGGGGGCGGCGGAACGTGTTCAGAGCCTCAGAGGTTGCCGCTAGAGTTGTGCAATAACGATTTGCTACGCCACACAGACGCTGCGACCGATGTTAAGACAAAGAACCAGTTGGGCTTCAACTCTCAAATATAATGCATGTACTAATGCGATTGTACAACGTACAGTCGCCATATTACGTCCCCGAGCCTAATTTTGTCCCCTTCAATATCTACTTAAGTAAAAACCATCATCTATTGGACTATCTACAATGATGGGACCCTATTTTAGCCAGGTTGTAGAACTCATGTAGTTCGATCGGGGAGGTACCACCGCCACCCTCATAATCCTCCGTGAAGCAATTTATTGTGTTTC
>DWNR01003124.1:0-12137 GCA_018250455.1 Polygonus leo | reverse complement strand
ATGTGGATGTGGATGTGGATGTGGATGTGGATGTGGATGTGGATGTGGATGTGGATGTGGATGTGGATGTGGATGTGATAAAGTGTAACGATAAGTAGATCACAAAATATGAAACTATAACTACTAATAATAGTTCCTCCACTAGTAATCCGAAAAACCTCATAATGGAATTTCCTTTAACAGACGTATCATATCAGCCGCGCGAACAACTTGTAAAAGATATTTTAAAATGAAAAATTTGAAACAGTGGCATTACGAGATAAGGCAAGAAAATAAGCCAGCAAAAAGTATAAGGGAATCTCGCACGAACGTCTGTCATGAGAATTGGCATTTAAAATTGACTTCGCAAGTGTATATTTTATGAAGTAAATTCATACTTCAAGTTAAGCTAAGCTGAGCCTTTATAAAGCATCTTTTTAGTGTATCATTGTTATCTTATTTTGTTTTGACATTGGCATTTCACATCGATGTCGCATGTCATAGAGTATCAATTGCTTAGACTTCGTCGCACTGTTCGCTTTATGCGCTTTGCATGGATAATAGTGGTGCGTATTGACCAGAGATATAAGATAAGGGCAATAAGTTCAAGTATTCAAGGCTATATTTATTGGTATCTCATTTTGCCTTTGAAAATTGGTATTCCAAATCGTTGTCGCAAGTGTGTAATTCATAGAGTTTTAATTGCTTAGACTTTGGCACGCTGTATGCTTTATCCTCTTCGCATGAGTAATACTGGTACGGATTGACCAGAAACAACAAGATAGGGACCATAAGTTTTCTACATATGAAATGAGCTTTGCATTTTAAACTAATCGCTTTGCTTCATAGGCTCGACTTTTGCTTAGCTTGAATTTTATGCCAGAAACCAGCGAAAGTTAATTTAGTGGAATTAAATTTGGGTGATAACGCAATTTAATTGCGAATATATAATGATGCACGACAAAGAAATATACCCAAAGGCATAAAGTAAGATAAAGAAGATCATTTCAAAACGCGAGCGATAGCCAGTCATATATGGGAATGAAAAAAACGCAAAGCTTGTATATGAATGTTACTTTAAATACACTTGCAAAGTCAAAATGATAACATTAAAAGAATAAAACACAGCGCCAGCAAACAAATAACAGATAGATAGAAGAAATAAATAGAAGGTATCAGAGGTCGTTAGATAAAAAGATAGCGAATATAATAAAAATGACAAAAGTGGACAGTGAAATAAACAACACACAAGCACACATCGCAAATAAAAACAAAGGGCCTATGAACTGCCAACTGTTTCAACATTTGTCGCATTAAGAAAATATTCGCCCAGGACTCATAATAAAGAAGTTCCATTATGAGGTTTATGCATGACATTACTTTTAGTTGTAACTAGCCCTTGCCTTCAGATTCGCTCGCGTAATTCTAAGAAATGTTATTTTACAGGCATAGTACACTTTAAGGGAAGTCTAAAGTTCCTCCTCTTTCTCAATTTCCCAGAGCGCTATGAGTGGGATTTTCAAAAATGTGATACACTAAACACGTATTTGGTGTTGCAAACATAATCTCTATGCAAGGGGTAACTCATGCGGAGTTCCAAAAAAATAGCTTCAGTGATTTCTGAATCTTGAGGTTTAATATTAAATATAATTTATTTAATTGTTCACCCTTTAAGGGTTCAATTTTGAAAATCATTGCAAGACCTTTTTATTTATTTGTAATTACCAATCAAAAACCAAAACTCTAAGCTTCTAATTTCATAAATGATGGTAAACGTTTTTATTCGAATTCCGTAATTGAAAGTAACTTCTTTACTAAACTAATATTAAAATTGTTTAAGCCGTTTCAGAGATGAGCCTGGACGATCACGAGGACAGACAACATTTTTTTCAGTTACATTTAAATAACGTTAAGCACTTAAAACTTGAGACAGATACTTTAATTATATGTATGAGTATAGATAATGAGTATAAAGATAATAGATAATATGGTTTGAATAAACAGATTATTTTGTTTGTTAGGGTATTCATTAACTTATTGAATTTCAAGTTCCACATTCTTAACGAAAATTGTATACCAGCGGTCGGCAACCGGCAGGCCGTAAACATAGCATCTCGGGTATAGTTAGTAAGAGTAATTACTCAAATTCACCGGTGTACGCCGCAAAATAGTAGTGTTGAAACTAATTATTCATTATAATATTATTTATTTTGAAAATCAGACAGGTGCGGCCCAGCCTCACTTTATGTTACCATTGTGTCTATTATGCCATAAGGCGCCTCTTGTTTGTAAAAATTGATTCGTATGCAACATTGTTTTCGAAAATGTACCATCTTAATCATTTATTAAAACTGTAATATAATTAATTGAAGTATTATTTTATAAAAAAAATCAAAGGAAAGCCGGCGAGTTCGAAGTTAGAAAAATATTGTTAAGTGTCTCTTTGTATAAGTTGTCAATAATTCAAATATCTACCACAACACAAGATCAACATGCAAAGAGATAGCAACCGAACATCCTAGAAAATATTAATCCATTATTTCATTTAATTTCAAATGAATCTTAATTAAGAATATTTTAAAGTAAATTCAGCTTACCGCTTTTTGCTTTTGGCTGTTGTGGCGGTGGCTGTTCTTTATCCGATGCGCCAACTGCATGCGTGTCGATATCACTTTTAGGTTGCGTCGGAGAAACAGGCTGCGTGGGTGAAGCAGGTTCGACAGTCGCACCGCCATCTTGTTTATCTTCCAAATTGACGTCATTTGTATTTTCGGCCAGGTGCGCTTCAGAGGTGGGGTTCACGCATGCGCCATCTGTAGTATCAGCCATTTCAGATTCCATCTCAATGTCTTTGTGTTCTTCAAGAGCAGATTTTCTCATCACGGCAGTAATATAGTTCTCAAAAAGTCACTTCACTATAACACTCACTACACTTGTATAAATTTATCACAGTCAAGTTTAATAAAAATGTATAAGTCACTTTTCAAAAATGCTTAGTCACTGTAAATTCACTTTGGTATCTCTATATTTGGGCGCGTCTGCTTTCTGCAAGAGGTCGATATTAAATGAGCACTGTGGCAGTTGCCCTAGGATACCTAGGGTGGGGTACGCCCCTCCGCCCCCTCAATGCGGACTTTCCTACCCCTCGGTCGCCCGTATCCCCACACCCTTGGTGCCTGGGAATAGCCTTGAGCTGCGCAATAAATCATGTATCGATCAGTACCGTCCTCCAACGGTCTTTGTCCTCGAACGGTAGCTGAATATTTGAATAGAGTAAATAATATTATGTCGCTGTAAAAATTTCCCTTCTACAAAAAATTATGAGATCGGACTGTTAGATTGATAAATTACTCGTATTTGCCCGTTAGCCTCATCCTGTTAGCCATTTTGATAAATGCGTAATAATAATTGTCTTATTTAAAATATCACGTTAAAAATCACTTTTTACATCACCTATCCACGCGAAAGCTTAAAACATACTGGCTCTACCGCGTTGTATCCGAGTGTAAAATTTCACATTTAACACAACTTTACTCGACGAAACTTCGAAATAGACTGAGCCTTAGCTCTATTGATCCGCGCACCCCCTGCCTCATCCAAGGCCGCCACGTATACAACAAGCCGGCCGCCATTTTGTGCATCGATGCGCAAAGATCTGCCTGCGAATCATTCTAAGGCGTTTCATGTATAAATATGCGCAATTCAACTTTTTATGCAATTTGTTAGCTCACTGATATAAAGCTTTCTTTAACTAGTGCCTCAAGAAAACATTCCAATTAAAAAATGACAAACAACACAAGTCACTGTCTACCCAATATTACGAAAGTCAAAATACACTAAGGTTGAACTCTAACTATCCGTATCCCCTATTTGTTACTAAACTTTCCGTTTGCTCCCTAACCGCGCAAAATTTAGAAATCTCGATATTTAGATAGCTTGCTTCACTTGACTTTATATCACTCATCACTTAACAGAATTTACCGTTTAATTCACTATTTCAAGCGACTTTATCTCACGGAGGGTAAATATAAACTGAGCCCTGGCTGGACCGCCACACCCTCCCCTGCCGGGACACCCACGTATTGCGAAAGGTCGGCATCCATTTTGTGTACAGATGCGCAGTATCTTTCTGCGCATCGTCATCGTTCTTTCTTTGTTCAGAACCTAGAACCAGACACGACCGCGCCGCGCACCCCCGCCCGCTCCAGGGCGCACGTAATGTCAAAGGTCAGGAATAATTTCTTACAACAACCCACATTGAACACATTTGCTTTATCTGCTCGCGAGTTTCTTGTTTTGGACTTAATTTGGTTAGAGCCGTTTGCACAATTTTCAAATCTATCTCAAAAACCTAATAACTGTTGTACACCGCTTTACCGGATGAACGTCAAAAATGAACTGAGCATAGGCTCCACCGCCTCGCCCGCCCCTACCCCGCCGACACCCACATGCATCTCAGCGATGCGCAAGGAATTTTATTGTATCGATTTGCGAATCATTCTAGAATTTTCTTTGTTTAGAGCTGTATGCTTAATTTCAATTTAAAAATATCAATTCACCATTTTCTACCACCGCATTTCAGAAAAGTTTGTAATAAACTGGTGGGAACCGTGGACGTGCATATAAAGGGAGTATAAGGGAATTTAAAATTCACACAACTTTATATGACGAAGAATAAATATAGACTGAGCTCTGGCTCGAACGCGCCTAGCTTCCCCTTCCCCTTCCGCGACACCCACGTATTGTGAAAGGTCGGCAGCCATTTTGTGAAAGATGCGCAGAGAAACATCTGCGCATCCTTCTGGAACGTTCCATAGTCAGCAGACATTTTATGTACAAATGTGCAACTAATTATTGAATTTGTTCGCACTCCAAAATTAATCTTCCATTAATTAAAGCCGTATCTTTCTGCACACTGTTCAGAACCCAGACACACCCGAGCCGCCCTCCCCTGCCCCCACCAGTGTGCACATAATGTTAAAGGTCAACATATTTTGGAAAAATAAGTAGTGAATATTAACTGGACTCGCGTGCACAATTTTGAATTTATAACTATCACCTTTGCACAATACCGTATCGGACGAACGTCAAAAATGTACTGAGCTCAAACTCCACTGCCCCGCGCGCTCCTACCCCTCCGAGTCCTACATGCACCTCAGGCGAGCAGCCATTTAGTGTACAGATGCGCAGGGAATTTTATTGTATCGATCTGCGCATCTGTCTAGAATGTTCAATGTTTGGAGCCGTATGCTTAATTTCCATTTTAAATATATTACATAACACAAAGTCAAAATACACTAAGCTCGAACTCGAACTATCCCAATCCCTTGTATGTTACGCAACTGTCCGTTTTATTACTCCGTATTAGCGCACAATTTTAGATAACTTGTTATTTAGCTTGTTTAACTTGACTCAATATCACTCACACTTAAAAGAAATATTAAAAGAAATTACCATTTTAATTCACCATTTCAAACGACTTTATCTCACGGAGGTTAAATATAAACTGAGCTCTGGCTTGACCGCGCCACGCCACTCCCACCCCTACCAAGGCACCTGCGCATTTCGAAAGGTCGGAGGTCATTTTGTGTAGAGATACGAAGTATCTTTTTGTGCAGCCCGATCCCCACGAAGGCGCAAGTAATGTTAAAACAGTTAGATTTTGTAAAACCAAAGGTAAAAATATAATGAACGCAAGCTTGCCCTGCTACCCCTTTAAAACTCCCACCTATTGTGAAAGGTCGGCGACCATTTTATTGTTTCATATGCAATAAACCGTTTTATTACTTCCTATCCGCACACCACTCTATCTCGCGATCTTTATCATTTGAAACCATGAAGTTAACTAAAAAATGCATGTCACTTAACATTTTCACCACTCCATTTAACGAAAGTTAAAAATATACTGAGCCCTGGCTAGAACGCGCCGTGCCACCCCCTCCCCTTTCGTGACACCCACGTATTGCAAAAGGTCGTCAGTCATTTTGTGAATAGATGCGCAGAAATCCGTTTTGTTTCCTTCGCGCACCATTATTGTTCTTTCCATGTTTCCGCGCACAATTTTAGATAACTTGTTATTTAGCTTGTTTAACTTGACCTTATATCACTCATCACTTAAAAGAAATTACCGTTTATTTCACCATTTCAAACGACTTTATCTTAAGGAGGTTAAATATAAACTGAGCCCTGGCTCGACCGCGCCTAGCCAACCGTATCCCTCCTGAGAGACCTACGTATTTCGAAAGGTCGGCGGCCATTTTGTGTGCAGATGTGCACTATTTTTTTGTGCACCCCAGCCTGGGGGAATCTTGCCGGGAATCTTTTCTTACACATACACATAAGATTTATCTGCTCGCGTATTGTTATCGCTGTCACAAAACTTACGCGACGAACTATTTTAATGCATCTATATGCACATCACTATCAACTTGTCGTCATTTGAATGTATGAGCTTAACTTGAATATAATAATTATCACTTAACATGAAACACCACCTTATCAGACGAAACATAAAAATGTACTGAGCTCTGGCTCCTCCGCGCCCCACCCCTTCCCTACCCCTACACCCACGTATTGCGCAAGGTCGGCAGCTATTTCATGACCAGATGCGCAGAAGTCAATTGTTGTGTTGTCTGCGCACTGTTAACAAGACTTGTATTTCTGCTCCGCGCACCTTCGCTCCCATCCGCAGCAGTTAGTTTTTTTGTTTGTTAGTATTTGTTCGCGCATCGTTCTCAGATTTTATTTTTTTACAGCTGCGTGCACAATCTTAAATTATATCTATCACAAAAATTACGTGACGAACTATTTTAGGGCATCTATCTGCACGTCATTATCAAGTTGTCATCATTTGAATTTATGAGCTTAACTTGAATATAATTATTATCACTTAACATGTAACACCACCTTATCTAACGAAACATAAAAATGTACTGAGCTTTGGCTCCTACGCACCCCACCCCCTTCTCTACCGCGATACCCACGTATTGCGAAAGGTCGGCAGCCATTTCATGACCAGATGCGCAGAAGTCAATTGTTGCGTTGTCTGCGCACTGATAACGAGACTTGTATTTCTGCTCCGCGCACCTTCGCTCCCTCCCGGGTGCACGTAATTTCAAAGCTTGGAAATAATTTCTTACACTAAACGAGCAGCAAGCTTTGTCCACAATTTAAAAATTTTACTATGATACAAAGCTGTTAATAATTTTATACGACCTTATCGGACGAACATTAAAAATGAACTTTTATCGATCTATCATGTTTATTATTCAGACATGATCTCACTCCTCGCTCACGATGTTGCTCCTCAGGTGGGCAGCCATTTTGTGTACAGATGCGCAGAACATCGTTTTGTTTTATCTGCGCATCAATCTTAAACTTTTTTTATGTGGAGCCGTGTCTTCACTTAACAATTTATTTAAATCACATAACGCAATTCATTGTTTCATACTATCCTATCAAAAGAAGAATTAAACAGAGCCCTAGTTCGAATGAGCATAATAATTTGCTATATTTTACATACTACTAAATGCGACGGGTCAGCAGCCATTTTGTGTGCACAGAAACCCAGTTCTTGATCTTTTTGATTCAAATCATATGTTTAACTTTGAATTATCTCAATGTTATCTAGCCAAAGTTAAAACATGACTAAGCCCAGTTATAAACGTTGCATTTATTGTAAAACATTTACGTGTTAACTGAATTTACAAGTTATGGCTATTTTTATAAGTGCTTACCTATAAAGTTGAAATATCCATGACGCCATTTTAAAGGACGCAACTTCACAATTTCACGTATAACACATATCACACACACACAGTTCACACTTTACAAAAGTTCAATATCCATTACACACACCATTGAGTAAAGTATCCATCCATCCCTATTTCTCAAATCCTTCATAGTTATTTTCAATGTAAATATTCACACTCCTTAAACATTTCGTTTTTGTTGGAGTAGAAGAAAATGTTCAAGAATATCCGTGGTGCTATACTGCAAGTTCTTTTAATTAGTTGTGCTCGTTTCTAATTTTCTAAATAAAATCCTAGTATTTGCTTAGTTCAATACGGCTAAGTAATATATTCATCCTGTAGTTATATGTAAGCTCAGGTATAGGCTCAGTTCGCGTAATGCGCAGTTCTTCCGTCCTTCAGATATCTAGTACGCCCCCCCCCCCACACTCCCTGCATCTCGAGTGGGATGAGTGGCGCAACTCCGCTAACAACCTCCTACCCACCCCCTGAGCCTGGGAAAAGCCAGCAGCCGCGCCCTGCGCAATAAATCATGTATCGATCCGCGCACATTATAGCTAGCCTTGTCCGATACTTTAGAGCAATTAATAATAAAATTAATAAGGAGCCTTTTTTAAGTAAATTGAAAGTGTATAAAGAAGGTAGACTTTTCTTAATCTAATTTTTTTCTAAAACTCAGTGACGTCCCAGTTAGTAATTTTGCTTTACGAATTCTAGATTTCACAAATGTTATTGAATTAAATTCACTTCAACTACCACGACCATAACCGTACTTCATGAGCGTTGCCGAAAGACTGAGGTCAGACTACAAATCCCCGCGCACCCTCCCTCCTCCCGAACCTTCCGCATTGCGGAATGAATTGAATCGACATGCGCACCAATTTCGAGCTCCCGTGTTCGGCAGCCATTTTGGTCGGTAATGTACTAAAGTTAAAATCTAAATCCTTTTGTTAAAAATTGTTTTTCTGCATTAATTGGAATTCCGTTCGTGAAATGTGTGTATCTGAAACCGCGTACTTAATTCTCAAATCATTTATATCACTCACAAAAATCACAATTCGCGCTTATCACGTAACGCGGCCATATCTCACGAGGAGTAAAATTGTACTAAACTCGGACTTCCATACCCCGCACTTCCCCTCCCCTCTCCGGACTCTTACGTATTGTGCAATGAATTTGATCGATCCGCGCACCGTTCTCGAACCTTCTTTGTTCGGCGGCCATTTTGTCAGTTATATTGCAAATTATAAAATCTAAATCCTCAGTAAAATTCCATACCGAATCATTTCTTTATATTATCACTGTTTAATAATCACTATCACGTCTTGATTTATGAACTGAATATTATCTGAATCCGAGAGCTCAATCCTGTAAGCGACCGCCTAATACGAGAGCTTGATGTTTACTGACGACAGTATCTGCTCGCGCACCCTACCTCGCCCTGTAGTGCGCGCCCCGCAAGCTCCGCGCACCTTACCTTCCCCTGTAGCGCGCCCCGCGAGCTTTGCGCGCATTGTAGCGCGTATTGATCTCGATCAGCCGTAATTTTGTACTACGCCTGAGAGTTAAGAAAATAAAATGGCTAAACAAACATCTCGTTATTTTCTGTATATTTTAAATCTATTGAAAGCATATTGATCAACGAAGTAATTGTATTGTTCTGCGCAATTCCTACACGCTCTAGGTATTCATTTTATGACACCATCTTGGTAATTTAACAACCTATTGTAAGGTTATGATTTCGTGTGATTGTTTGAGCGTGTTGCTTGCATATGTGTATGTGGGTGTGCAGGTGTGTCAGCGGTATTTAAATACAAGACGAACGTCTTACTCTATTTTGAGTTAGTAACTAAACAGATGTCCTTGAATGGCTAGGACCATTTGCTATGGCTCATTGCAGATTTTTTAAATATATCTATAAAAGCAAAAGAGTTTATATTGAAAAAATGAGACTCAAATGTGGCACTCGATTTTTATGGGTAGTCCCACACATAATTTTATTATCACTCTGTTTAGTCTTCTTCAATTATATATACTAATTTTATTGAGTACAAAATAGCTTATGTAAACTTTATCATACAATTTTTTCACAGATTAATTTTATCAAAATAAATTCTAATTAATAACGCGTTAATGAGTCTCCATCCCTACTTCCACAGATATTATAATATGTGAAAAAACTTAAGTTTTAAAGCGTAGATTTAATAAAAAAATATATCTGCTTGCGCATGGGAATTTTGTTACATGTGCACTAATTTTATTTAGAGAGTTAGATAAAATATTACAACGATGTATTGAAAACGAATTGAATCCATTTTTGAATTTCTAACCTTTTTGGTGTGTGTGTGTGTGTGTATAATGGACGTTCGTTTCCCGGACATTCTTAATCCCAAATCAAACGTTTTAATCTATTAAAACAAAAGATTTGCATTGGTGACAGTGAATTTTATCACCATATAGATAACAGATTTGTTTATTACTTTTATATACCACGAAAAGTTTAGTTTGATTGTAGAGTCGGATAATGGCAATCAAAAGATTTATGCTTGTATTTAAACTATTTAGTCAGATTAATTTTCAAAGTCGACACTACACGTTAATAAGTAGAGCCTTTCAAAGGCTTTATTAAAATCGCAATTTTAAAGATAAATAAATCTATTATTATGTGAATTTCGTACAGTATTGCGCCCTATGTTGTTTTGTAGCATGCGCAATTAGTGCTAATGGAATTTTCAGCATCATGCATTTTTGACATCTTAATAACTGATTGATTCGATCTTCTAATTTAAACGTTGTCTGGTAAACCAAATTTGATATACTATGTGCGTGTATGGGTGTGCGTGTATAGATGTGTGTGTGAGTTAGTGTGTGTATGTTTCGGACATGATTTTATTTAAAAAATCTACTACTTATAAAATATAAAATTCTACTAAGTCTACTTCTCAAGTTTTGCGACAATTTACTAAAAATATTTAAAAGGCAATTACTTAAACGCAGTTTTAAAGAAACGCGCAATTGCACCTAGAAAGTTCGACACAATAAATTCTGCGACGCTATTTTGACGACTAATTGATTCGATGTTCAATCAATCAATTTCCGAAATTGAACTCTAATTGCGGTGGGTACGGCGGGCTAGGATATTAGAGCATTCATTCATTCTAGAACTTTAGCGCTATACTGGCCACCGAACCATGTGCTGGTTACCGAACATTTTATGTTTTGTTTTACATCTGAGAAGTTCGACTCGATACTTTTCCCCATGACAGATTAAGGTGGTGTTTGAAATATACTCTCATTCTCTTGCAACTTAATAGAAAGTAACTGCTCTGATTAAACTTATATTATTAGAAACAAACGTAATGCCTATAACGCGAAGGATTTAATAAATCTGTACTGTAATGAAGGCAAAAAATAATTCAAGATAAGATTCAAAATAATGTATATTATTTATTAAGTAAGTAAGAGAACAACTGACGGGAAGTTGTATGGATTACTAAATATGAGTCCAAGTTCCGACCGAGCTGAGACTGTACCAACAACTATCTGAAATAATGTGGTAATTACGAGAACATCCTAAGTTGCATCGATGAAGTCACAAGAATCAAAAGTCCGACTGAGCTGAGACTGAGAATCACTACACAAAAGTCCATGGTCCGACAGAGCTGAGACTGTACCAACAACTATCTCAAATAATTTGGTAATTACGGTAATATCCTACATTGCATGGATTACTACACAAAAATCCAAAGTCGGACTGAGCTAAGATTGAGAATTACTACACAAAATTCCCTGGTCCGACTGAGCTGAGATTGTACCAACGCCTATCTGAAATGTGAATATTAACACAACATCATAAGTTGCATCGATTACTACACAATAGTCCAAGGTCCGACTGAGCTGAAACTGAGAATTACTACAAGATGGGAGTCCAAGGTCCAACTAAACTGTACCATCCACTATCTGAAATAATGTCGTAATTACGAGAATATCCTAAGAGCATCGATGACTACACAAAAATCCAAGGTCCGACTGAGCTGAACTGAGAAATACTACGCAAGTGTCCGCGATCCGACTGAGCTGTTCACATCTTCATGTACACATCTTCACCCCAAATCCCTGACGGGGTAGGTAGGGAGTATTGAGTGCCAAATGGCACGGTTCTGACATACTTGCCTCGCTTCTTCCACTTTCATAACTATCCTCATACAAACACACCGATTTCGGAGACTCTTGACACCTCCTTCAGACAGCACACGATCAATTTGATCATAAAATGTAAGTCTGGGTCTCCCTCGGTATCTACATCCGTCCACATTCGCATTGTATATCCGTTTTAGTAACCTTTCATCCGTCATTCTTTCAACATGTCCGAACCACCGGAGCATTCCCTTTCTCATTTTTACACCA
>DWNR01003123.1:0-12138 GCA_018250455.1 Polygonus leo | reverse complement strand
GCTGGCCGATTGCGATGTAGTTTTCAGATAGACATGAAGCTTTAACATTAAGGCGTTTTATCGCAGTCGGTTGATACAATTAAAAGATAGGCAATAGCGATCCCACTCCATATTAAGAGACTACGCCCACAATGCAAATTAATACATACATATTACATGTTTAGAAGCTAGGTCATACCATTCATGTCTTAATATATTCTTTTTAGGGTCTTGTACCTAAGGTATGCCAACCTCTACGACCCTACTACTGAGGCATCTTTGTCTGTCCGTATGTCCCTGAATTAAAATAACTTCGACTTCTTCAAATGTATACCCTACATCCCTATCAAGCCTTTTCATTAACTCCTGTCCTACGATAGCCTGGAAGAAATTGCTCTAGCCATAAAACCGCCTATTTGTTAATATTTAGCCTTTAATTCTGCTTTTATCTACTTATTAATAGTTTTTTTTATCGTCTTAAGGTAACAAACGAGCATGCAGTCCACCTGATGGTAAGTAGTCACTGCCGCTCATGGACATTAGTGATCATCCCCGAGTACTACATAATTTGATAAAAAAAATACATATTCTATCTACAGAATGTATTGCAAGTGTCTACCTATTATGGTTCTTAAGACGGTGTCAGAAGGACGGACAGACGGACAGACGGTGGTCAGTCCCATTGGCATTCGTTGGGTATGTAACTCGTAAGTGTTCCCATATACAGAACTATTCTCGCGACTAAAGCACAGATACTCGCTACATCATGAAGCCATTCCGAACAATATGAACCGAATTGTTGCAAGCAAATGTTATCATATAACCAGGTAGTGTCCCTCATATCCAGGATGTACTTGGATAATGGGAGCACTTAACTGGATTAGTGTGAGTGACATCACGCAGCACCCAGGCGACCTCACCCCACCGCAGTGGTAGCGCGTCCCCTAACGAGGTTCTGTCTGGTTCCATACTGAAACTTCCTTACGAGTGTCAGCTGGTACTAACTTCGTTAAAACTTAGGCCAGTTCATTACCTTCATGTGGAACCAACTGACGAAGCTGACAACACAATGAAATGAAATGACATGATTTTTTTATTGCACAAATTTTGTTAAATTACAAATACGACACTATTTGAGACCTTGCCGGTATTGCAATATTATTTTAGTGCGGTGTGTGGAGCAGTGTTTACCCGACCTAACATTACCACCGCTTCGCAAGGTGTTATTATTTTGGAGAAGAAGCGGCGCAAGAAACTCCGTAATAGACAACACTCCTTTTAATTACAATTATAAAAATAAAATATTTAAGTATTAAAATTCCAAATATTATATAATAGAAACAATTTTCAACAAATATTTTTTCAATTTATTTTTAAATAAGCTCTCGCTACTAATTTCCTTTATTTCTTTTGTTAGATGATAATATTTTTTATAGTCATTATGATGTGTATTTTTTGAGTTACATGTAATTTTGCGGTACGAACTATCTTACAACCAAGTGAATTCACGCAAATACTAGAAGTTTAATCGGTTAACAAATCCCTACCGAGGTAGGCAGAGTGTCGAGTGCAAAACGGCACGGTTCTGGCATACTTGCCTAGCTTCTTCCACTTTCATAACTCGATTATTATTGTTATTACTTCGATTATTTTTAACTTTTGTTTTTGTTGTTTAAATGACCACTGCAAAACATATTCTATGAAAATTTCAGTGTCGGTACAAATTTAATTAATTCATCGGCTTTGAGCCCTCTTTGGCGAAGGTAGACCGCAAGGAAAAAGCCGGTGAAAAGAAAAACTCCCGGCACTCTTTTAAAAATCCCTTATACAAGTTATCCACGCTACTGTATGACATGGGCACAATAAATAACACAAGTGACAGGAAACGTGTGTGTATTAGTCCGCTACATTAGCTCACAAGATAGAAGAACTACTTTACCTATCTATTATGATTCAAAACTCAAAAGATAGAACCATGTGTTAGGAGGAGGGATGGATGAACGGACGATCCGGTTAACACCTTTTGGGTACGGAACCCTAAGGGAGACATTTTGTAGAAGTGTTATCTATATCTATACTATACTATACTATTTTAATTTTAGTATTATAAATGTGAATGTAAGTTTGTTTGTTAAGCTATTACGACAAAACCTCTGAATCAATTGTAATGAAATTTGATACACAAATAGAGTGAAGGTAAAAAAGTGTTAGGAAAGGATATAGGATTAAGGTTTAAATAGAGGAAGAAAAAATATGAAGTTATGTCATGTTTGGGATTGGATAAGGAGTAAATAAATATTTGTACTAGAGTTTATGACATTTCGACTCTAACGGTGCAAAGAGTATGATTTACCGTAGCAAAGTCTTCTGGCCTTCACTATGAAGGGCGATAATAACTGAATGACCGCTTGTGAAGCCGCGGGTAAAAGCTAGTAAGTTATATAAATTTAGCTATAGAGTTTGACGTAAATATCCTGCGACATTGTGTACCTATCAATTCAGTATGTACGTTGTTTGAGGATTCACAAAATACAGTGACCAAGCTAGGAAAGAATAAATATAATATCACATTATAATGTATAATTAAAATGCTTAATACGTAGACATATATAGTACTATATTCTTTTTTATCGGTTAAAGGTCGCAAGCGAGCATGCAGTCCGCCAGATGGTAAGTGACTGCTACCCGTACATTTGTTACCGACCCGAGTACGATTGAACCGTACTTGATGAGACGCGTTGAGTACTCCTGAGGACGAAGATGTTCATCGCGTGCGTAAGTATATCCGGCAACCACGCCTCTCCAAACCGAAACACAAAACTGCTTCACGGAGGATTAGATGGCCGGCGGAATTACTTTCCTGGTGCAATAATGTATGTATAATAAAAGTAAACAAATATTTTGCATTAAATGTGTCGCATTCTGCATTGCGTCTGTTAACAATTTACTCAATTATCAGCATTAGCCACATCTCGTTGCGTCATTATGGTTAGCTAATTTGGTCAATTTAGACGTATTAACTCACCGATTATCTTACTGAACTGTATTTGTGTTCTATTTAGTGATACAAGGCAATTTAAGATAATTTCACAGTCTATTTAACTTCAAAAAAGAGGAAGTTCTATGTTCGTATATATTTTATGAACACCGTATAAAACGTTATGAAGCGTTCTGTCAATCGTGTGACTGTTTCAAGAAATAATTAGTAAATAATAGTAATATTTTGCCGTAAACTTTTTGTCCTTAATTATTCGACGTGGTGCTACGAAGGTACACCAAAGAACTCCTCAAAATGTAATAGATACTTAGATGGTTACTATTTCACATAAATGCAGGTAATATTGAGATGCCACCTAACTATGTCAAAGTGATATATTAGAAGAAGTTTGGAAATTAATTTATCTACCTTTTTTATTTTTGTTAGCTGGGCTATCCGGACTTAATGGTGCTAAAATGGCTGAAATGTGTTTGTCAAAAGATATTTATAATTTTTATTTTTAATGGTTTTTAAGTGTTTGCCGGCGTTGTCATTATTCTATATATGTTTACTAATTTAGCAAAGATTCTAAAATATTTTATTTTGTTACCGTTTGCTTATTTATTAGAATAAGAATGTCCAATTAGTGAGGTCCAAATTTTACTTTGCACTAAAGCTTAAATGGAAATGGGCTAAACTTTAAATCGAATTTGGCCTACAATAATAATAGAATATTATTAAAATAGTCGGTCTATTTTTCACTTTCGCGTTCCATTTTCCAGTTTTACTGATTTGCATATACGGGGCTGTTTTCCCAGTCATGTTACCCCGTTTCAGTATTTCGGTATTTAGGCCGCAGTGCCATGCTACCGTCGACTGTCCGATTGTTAAGTAATTGGTAACCTGATTTATTCAGTTTTAGAGCATGTGCTGGAAATTTCCAAAAGTCCACTTGGTACCGAAATACGATGATTTGATTTAGCTGGGCTGGAAAAGTTAGAAGGCTTACACCATTACGATTTGTAGGCAGTTTTAAATGGAAATATCGTACCGTATCGTCACTGCATACTATATCCAGTGCGAAACTTATTCTCAAGTTGTGACGTGGGTTAATTACTCCAAATGTGTATTTTAGATGAGGCAGCCGTCAGTTAGTCACACCTGAATAGTTGATAAAGTTTCAAGCTAATAATTTATTTACCTGAGATAAAACTTAGAATCATGTATGTGGAGGATGAGTAAAAACACCACCAGTGTTAACAAGTTAACCACAATTTCGGCGAGGAATTTAAAAGAATCGAAAATCCGATGTACGAGTACATACATAATTCCGATTGAATGCGATTGAATGATGCTTCGTTCAAAGAGCTCCAGTTTCAATTAAAATTTACCAATCGTGTTTAATCGGGGTGTTTCCTCGGGAACATAATAGTGTCAAACGAGCAGTAGAAATGCTGCTTAGAACTTCTGATGAAAGTTAATAAATAATAATAATAATAAATAAATGTTATACGTTTAGTGTATAGTGAAAGTAAGAGTGAGTGCAACGTGTGGTATTTAATTAACCGGAATTTTATTCGAAAACAGCCGGAGTACGCTCGTAGTGTTAACAATTTTGCCATAAGTTTCAGTACAAAATTAAATAAAACCGGCCAACTGCGAGTCAGACTCACGCTAAGGGTCCCGTTTTTCCCTAAAAGCGCGTGCGTTCTGGTTATGGTTAAGGATCCACGTGTAAAACTGTTTGTCTAACATTCCAATTAGTGTAACGCCATAATCGAGAACCGGCTCGCACTTGGCCGATCTTTTAATATTCCTACCCATATCTAGTTCAACTAGTTTGGGCAAATATATTTCGGGGGCCAACTACCCTGATTTCCGTTTTACATTTATTTCTGAGACGAATAATAAAATTTGGTTTTAGCAGGGGATACTATTCCCCAGGTTTAGCTTCCGTTCGGAATGCGCCTCATGTTTGTGAAGGAGTCAGGATTAAACTGGCTAATTTACCGCGCCGCCGCCCTCGCCCGCCGCTTAACCGCGTAATAAGTATACGCTCCAATTTCTTATTTAACTATCACTATTGCTTTTACTATTTATACGGATTCCCTTCAAAATTAAAAAACGATATCTATCCTATATATAAAATTCTCGTGTCACAATGTTAGTTGCCATACTTCTCCAAAACGGCTTGACTGATTTTTATGAAATTTTATATGCATATTCAGTAGGTCTGAGAATCGGATACTATCTCTTTTTCATACTCCTAAGTGATAAGGACTATCCATCTCTATTTTTTTTTTGGATAATTATCCAAATTATCTTGTAAAACAAAAAAAAATATATTGTTTTACAAGGTGGCATTACAAATACATACAACCCTAAATTCTCCCCATTTTTCCATCAACCGCTATTTTTTTTATGGCAAAATAACGTTTGCTGGGTCAGCTAGTCAAATCTAATATATAAAATTATCGTGTCACAATGTTTGTCTTCGTACTCCTCCGAAACGGCTTTACCGATTTTAACCAAATTTTGCATGCATATTCAGTAGGTCTGAGAATCGGCCAACATCTATTTTTCATCCCCCTAAGTGATAAGGGTTGTCCACCCCTAACATTTATTTTTTATTTTTTGGATAAATTTTATTTTTTTTATTTTTTTATAATGCGGCATTAGAAAATACATACGACCCTAAATTTTCATGCTTCTAGCATCAACCCCCATTTTTTTATAATTATTTTTTTATGGCAGAACAACGTTTGCTGGGTCAGCTAGTAAGTATATATTACTTGTTATTTTCCTAAATTTGTATTTATATTTCGTACTGAGTTTACAATAGACTAATATTTTTTTAACCAACTTCAAGAGGTTACTCAATTCGACCGTATATATGTTCTTTAAGTATGTTTGCGGATAGCTTAGGCGTTTATGAACCGATTTTAATTATTCTTTTTGAAGTGAAAACTTTTATAGCAACGATGGGCAAGATGGGCGTCAGAGCCATATTTACGCTTAAGGTATTGCAAAATAGTCTATAAATACTTAACGAGTAAACTCAAATCATGTTAGCTATTTATCAAATAATTATTACGTCGTTTTGTTTTTAAAGTATTTAAGAATACCTTCGTAGAAAGAAACTCAACGTAATATGAGTGGTTGAAATTAGAATTTGCTCGCTATGTGCGTTATGAAATTGGATAAATGTGTTGTAACATCTAAGTGCTTATCATGTTAATTCAGGTTATCTATATATTAATACGTGAAGCAAAAACTTTCTACCCCTTTTTAGGGAATTACGGGAGCGGAGGAGTATGAAATTCGACTGGATTAAAGTTTATGTGGTGAAGAAGTGAAAATTAATATCTTTGTTAAAATTGCATTAGAAATACACTAAATTAATTAAAAAAACACATTCCACACACGTTGGGCAAACACACACATGTTCTCGGCTTCTTAGACATTATTGTAAAATACATAAAACAGTTTTCTTTAATCTTTAATTTTTGGGATTCTTTTTTTTATAAAAATTGTATAGAATTGAATACATAAGTTTACTGTTAACCTTCTCACAATGAGTGATTTGTAAGTATTTATAAAATAAACTTAGTAAGGTTCAAACTAATCAATTATGCTCGAATTTCAAGCACTTGGCAATGGGTAGTAAACTATTGATGTACCTAATTTAATCCCAGTTCTTTTGACATTTTTGAATGCTACAACCTCTCGATCTCGATTAGTTTAAATCTTGTCCAGAGTTAAAATGACATATTTTTTACCTAACTGCAACATAGGTTTAATTAGTATTCATTTGTACCTATTAATATTGTAATCGAGTTCAGGCCAATGGGTCATGTAACTTTCGGCGAATATTCAATTCCTAATTATAATATTTCTAATTATACTAGCTCCCAACACATAGGTATATATACAAAATCATAGCTCAATTTTGGCAAACGACGAGCGTCGCTTGTGTAAGTACTGATCATCATTAATTATTACGCATTACTTAAAATTGAAAACCTCGGATGGCCAAATAATAATGGCTTAGTAGAAAAAGTCTTTACCATTAAAAATATAAGTAATATTATATTCACGACATTAATTATTTTTCTTCTATATTGTTGATATACCTATATCATTAAAACAAATATAATATCTGAATTATCCACTTGTCCACCTCTCAAATTATTAAACTCCAGTAAAGAACATATACCTTAGTTCTGGAGTCTACCTAATGGTCAATGCCGATATTTCTAATCAAGCAATAGGTTTCAATCTTTCAGACCACCGGCAGGCACCTTATCCATAGGAGGCAGTAATCATTTATTATTATAAATGATTACTGCCTCCTATGGATATTTATAATCAACCTGAGACAGGATTAAGTCCTATCTGAGGCCTGTCGTACCAGATAAGTTGCTGATAAGTTGCATTTCTTAGGAATAAGACGGTCACCATAATTTGCTAGTGAAGAACTGTTCCAAGCAGAAATACTTGTAGCGGTCTTACCAAACATCACCTGACAAAATATTGCTTCTTAATACCAAATTTTACAACTATACAACATACTTATACACTTGTGTTACATAGTGTAAGAAACTACGTTATATTTCTTTCTTTTATTATACATAAATCAATATTTTTCAGATAATACTTAGAAACTTCGCGGTCCTTATATAAAAAATATGGCGCCGTCACCACAAGAAGTTCACGTGGATATGAATTGCGCAAGCGATAGAGGGTCTGGCGAAAGAGTAGTAATATCAGGGATGGCGGGCTTGTACCCAGGAGCACATAACATCAAGGAATTTGCAGACATACTATATAGTAAGGTAAGACAGGAGGCAATATCAATATCTGGTACTTACACAATGTCTGTCATCAGAATCTTAACGGGGGAGTCTTAATTTGATATTTTCCAAGAAATGGAGGTTTTAATATGTTGGATGTGATTTCTCTTGTGATTTCGTCCGAGTTTTTCTCCCCGTTTTAATTCTTTACGAATAAAGTATGGCTTGACTACAAAATAAATCCTGAAGATGCCAAAATAGAAGAACAATTTTTGACAAAAAAGAAGAAATTTAGCACAATTCATCCAAAAAATGTAGCTACTACCACAAAAAATTTGAAAAATGCCAACATAAACCTGCTAAAATATGGTCTCTAATAAATAGCCTATGCCATAATATAATAAAAGTAAAGAAGTCACTATCCCAGCAAAATTAGAAACAGAAACAGGTATGATAACTGACGAGCAGAAAATTAGCGAATATTTCAACGATTATTTTTCAACTGTTGGTAAAATTTTGGCTAAAACAATACCTAATAAGTGCCATCAAGATATTTTTTTCCCTGATATATACTGCTACTACGTCAAATATTATTGGACTTTCACAATTACTACCAACAACCACTTCTGAAGTTAACAAGGTGATAGAAAATTTACATTCTAATACAGCCTCAGGCATAGATGGTATTAGTTCTAGGCTCATTATAAGTATTAAAGACCTGATACTTGAAAAATTAACCATCTGCATAAATAATAATTGCTTAGTGAAGGGTATTTTCCCTGATACACTTAAACTTGCAAAAGTCGCGCCTATTTTTAAATCGGGTAGTAAAAGTGATCCAGGTAACTATAGATCGATATAAGTCCTTCCCATTTTATCAAAAATATAAAAAAAAGTATAATCGTCTCGAAAATCATTTGCACAACTTAAAGCTTTTAACTTAAAGCTTTTAACATATAAAAAATATGGGTTCAGACAAAAGTCAAACACACTTTCAGCAACAATAGATATTATAACAAAACTAAAAATTAATATTGACCAAAAACATATAGCATTAGGAATATTCATAGACCTAAAAAAGGCTTTCGACACGGTAAGCCACGAAATACTCTTAAAGAAATTAAAGGCAATAGGTATAACTGGAACCGCATATAACATTTTTAAATCTTACCTTTCCGATCGTAAACAAATTGTCAAAATTGGAAAAAATGCAAAGTGAGCCTAAACCCGTCAGCTACGGTGTCCCGCAGGGATCAATATTCTTAATATACATTAACAATATACAACATCTAGGACTTAAAGGTGATATAACACTTTATGTTGATGATATATCCTTATTTTATTTCGGTCACTCAATAGACACAGTTATTAGGGATGCTCAAGGCGACCTAGACTTATTTAATTAAATTGTTCCAACGTAATCTACTTACTATAAACATTATGAAGACAAGCTATATTATTTTTGAATCTAAAAATAAGAAAATTGCAGAATACGAGCCTTTCAAAATTAATAGTCTAAAAATAAACAGAGTTGACAGCAGTAAAATATTTAAGCCTAATCCTTGACAATAACTTTAATTACCTAACTCCTACTAATATAGTATATATAGTTCGCAGATGTGATATTTGTTTTGAATCATTGTAAATAGCTAAATGTTAATTACTATAGCCCTATAGTCAAATGGACACTATGTGCCCTTCTTAATTAACTGTAATTGACACCGATATCGATTAAGGTAGAAAATGGAGGTTGCGTGAGTCACGCATTTCTATGTCTAGATATTCGCAAGAGTTTAGTTGGAATACCTAATAGAAAAAAGAGAAAGTAGGAATGGAACAATGAAAATATTTACTAAAGAACTAAACTAAAGAGCGGGCAATACTAGTTATATGAGTTACAAATATTAAATTGAGATCTGACATCCAATGTTGGTGGACTTGCAGGTTCATTTTGCAATATAGCATTTATCTATGGTGGAGTGTAATCATCATTTCATGCAGATCAACCCCGTGACGAGTGAATCGTGCCGTTACAAATTCGAGCACCCCGAGGCAGCGCAGTGGGCGGGCAGCGTGCCGGACCTCGAGCTGTTCGACGCACAGTTTTTCAAAGTCAACTACCGTCTGGCTGTCGTGATGGATCCCTCATCACGTAAAGTGCTTGAACAGGTGTATCAGGCTATTTATGATGCAGGTACTTAACAGCTGTCCACGACATCACCCCATTGCGTACTATTCCCTCCTGCCTGACCAACACTATTGAAGAAAATCTTATTCGTCTGATTCGTCCGCTACATTACGCTTTTCCTTTTTTAACTGTCTACCGGCTCGATTTGAAATATTTGACTATCTTGTCTTCAAAAATGTATTTTCTTGTCGTACACAACGTAATATAACTTTAAAAAATGTTGATTTTTTGAATAGAATCTTACTCGTACGAAGTAAATTTTAAAGAAAATGCATCACAATATTCAATCAGATATAATTGATATAATGAAAAATAATGAAGAAGATTTATTTCATTTACTAGATATGTAATTGATACCCTGTTATCTTTATAATTTTTAAGGTGTATGTCCGGAGTCTCTATCAGGAAAAAAGGTTTGCGTTTTCGTGGGAGTGACTTCTTCGGAAACAGAGAAGGCTTATCTTTATAAAAATAATTCCAAAACGGGTCTTGCGGTAGTTGGGTATGTGCACTATGAGTACTTTTATTTAGTTATATATAACATCCAATTTATTACTCAAGTCATTTGCTTAGGATTCCGAATTCCCTATACAGTGTTTCAATAAGTAAATGATTAAGACTTGAACATAAAAAGTGATTATAATCACTTGCATCTGTAGCTTTATACGGTACGAAACCAAAATTTTTATACTCGCTAGAAAAATAATTATACAACTGGGACTAAATTTAAAAAAAAACTTAAACAGGTATTAGTTATCCTAAAGTAAAAATTAAACTAAAATTAACAGCATATTCACGCTGTTAATTTCAGTTTATTTTCTATTATTTTAAGTTCAAATAGTAAATATATAAATTCAATATTACATATAGGCAAATATATAAAACATAAATATATATATATTCAATGCAGATCCAGCAAGACTATGTTCGCGAATAGAATCTCATACAGCTTGAACGCAAAAGGGCCGTCCCTTGCCGTTGACGCAGGGTGCTGCAGCTCACTATTGGCTCTGGAGTTGGCGCGGCGATGCTTGGTCTCCGGGGAGTGCGAAGCTGCTGTGGTAGCAGGCCTTAAACTAAATTTGCATCCACAGACAACAGTTCATAACTCGAGGTAATAAATATATTTACGTACAAATGTTGATTTAGTTGAGCATTTAACCAAAGGCCACAAAACAAAGTATTGATAGTCTTACACGTTTAATTTACAGTTACACAATATTTTAATTAACACAAACAACGATAGATGGCGCCTCGACCCCGCTCGAGCCTAGCCTCTGCTCCGATTCCATGTCATAAAAAGTAATAAATGACAAATTATAAATTATTCTTTTAAATAGCCAGTTACAAATTACAAGTATAATCAGCCATCAACTCTACATTGACTTGCTCCGACATATATATACTATAATGTATATAGCTTGATTTATCTTGCATAGGATAACTGCATTAAGCCTGGATGATAAAACGAGATCGTTCGATGAGAACGCGGCTGGCCACGCATTTTCTGAAGCTATTAATGTCCTGTTTCTTCAAAAAGCTAAAGATGCTCTAAGGTACGTATGTCATTTAGTTTTATTCGTTCTGGGAAGAGATTATAAGACATTCGAATATTTCATAAATCATTATCAGGATTTACTAGAAGACTTAAGTGCACCTGAGAACACAGCAACGAAATCACAATCTGAAGCTTACGAATTAAAAAATAAATTAAGAAACAATGCAATATTGGGATAATCTATAAGAATAAAAATAAAAATTTAGGCTGTGCGTTGATCCTTGAATCAGTCATTCAGGACAAAACATTTTATATGTATAGAAATATAGATATAGATAATAACAAGACGCGCGCATAAACTGGGAAACCTACTCAAATTATATATTTAATACGGATTTCTTAATTATAATGATAAATTATTTTAGAGTATACGCCGATGTTACACACGTTAAGTGTGAGTACGATGGCTTCTTGGAAGGCGATTGCGGTCCGCGTTTTGGTTTTCACCGTGAATCAGAAAAATTAAGCGATTTCATGAAAATTTTCTACAAGGAGACCCATGTGTCGCCCGTCGACGTTGCCTACGTTGAAGCTTTTGGTTCAGGTATAAATATTTTTGGGCTTGGCACACACACACACACACATCTTCACGCCAAATCCCTAACGGGGTAGGCAGAGAGTTTCGAGTGCCAAATGGCACGGT
>DWNR01003122.1:0-12139 GCA_018250455.1 Polygonus leo | reverse complement strand
GAGAGAACTTCTCTTCCTTGTCACAATGGGTACCTTTCGGGTTGATATACCCTTTCCGTAACACCCTGTATAAGTAAGTACCTATGTACTCGTATACCTATATGTACATTATTACCTATGTTTAATTGTCTCATTAAACCCCACTTACGTGTTAGTCGTAATAGCAAAGACTACCCGTATAAGTTAGGTAGGATATGAAAAGGCAGTTTTCCACCACTTACTGAGAAAGTTATCGTTAGATCAGGTAACTTTTCTCATTTACTAATTTCCCAAGTTGAGCCTTCGCTGCGAAGCCTGCGAAACGGTCCGCATGATGGGATTAAGAATGAAATTGCGATATGTTGCGCAGAAATACCGAAACGATTCCAAAATGAAATAAAGTTGTTTACTTTTGGTAATCAAATGAACCTCGATGCGTAGGTACATAATTCTGTGTACATTGCAATAAGAGTTCATTGACCTGCTGTTTTTTGTAAATTCTACTACTGTGTACTTACCTAAAATTTCTCATCTCGGATAAATTAAAATAATACGACACGATATTAAAATATTGAATAGTTACATAAAGAATTAAATATCTTATTATCTACTTAAATATCTAGAGCTTGTAAAGCGGCTAAAGAATTTGATACTAATAAAATTTTAATTGGATACTCATCTAAATTTTTCCTTTGAAAGAAAGCGTAATAGAAAAAACAATCATTACCTACGTTGTCCGTTACGTACGTTTTCAGTAGAATTTAATTTTCGCAGAATCCCGATTGCTTACAAGTTGTAAATAAATCTTTAAATAATCTCAGGCTCAGCAAAATTCTACCTATTTTACCTACCTATTTTAGTCAGAATTATATATTGGTCAATTAGTCGTTATTTGCCAAATGTATAATCTATACAAGTAAATAAAATTGGAGTGTCGTTTTGGAATGCCTGTGTATACAGGGTACATATACCAAAATAACATTTTTTACATTTTTTGTCTGTCTGTCTGTTTGTTTGTATGTCAGTCTGTCTGTCTGTTTGTTCCGGCTTATCTGGCAAGGCTGGACCGATTATGACGGGACTTTCACTGGCAGATAGCTGATGAAATAAGGAGTAACTTAGGCTACTTTTTAATAGAATTCCACGCGGGCGGAGCCGCGGGCACAGCTAGTTATTCACATAAATCACGACGAAGTCGTTGAGATTCATTGTCAGTAAGTATATAACATTTACTAAGCAACGAAAATGTTGAGAACATCTAGCAACGAAAATATTGAGAACATTAGCTATATGAAGTTGGACCAAGTAAGACTGAGTACCAATGTAGAAAATTTCATTAAGTCGTTTTTAAGTAGTTTCGCAGATTAGCGTGGACGAATATGGTGACGCGCGACTTTTACATATAATGATTATATTCATTTTATTACTTAAAACGCAATAAAGGGAAATATTATAAACAAGATTACAAGTTGTGTAAAAGTAGGTACATAGCTCTTTGCTACGATAGTAAGTCGTTATATACTAATTTGCTATTTTTCAGGTAGTTACCAATTTGCTTAGATTTAGAACCCGCCATTCTGATTTATTATTATTTAGAATTCACCCGCCATTCACGACGCACGCACATTTTTTTTTTCAAGTTGTACGTACATTGTTTCTGATGCTTTTGTCATAAGCAATTGTAAAAATATACCCATCATCCTGATGTACACGATATACGAACCTAATAGAAACTTATTAATGTTTATACCGTTATAGGGATCTAACCACAAGCTCTGTTGAATATGACAAAGTTGGAAATATTGATAACGTAACAAACTAGGCGCTCAGTCCCCCGGGGAGGCCGACCTAATTGATTTCACTTAGCTGAAATAATACGGTTTGCGGATAATTAGATAGTCCCAGTCTATTAACCACATACTGTTTCCAACAAACTCTGAGTATGTTATATGAGAAAATGTGATGTTTTTTTACAAGCGACCACTCTACATTTTGCTCCTTGTAGAATGACTTACCTATTTTATGCCTATGTGAAAAATTGCTACGCAAAATTACTATCGCAAATTTAGACCCACCCAATGGTTTTTACAACTGAGTAGATAATGTTAACTCTATACTAAACTAGTAAAAGACCTTTAAGCATAAGACATCACGAAAAAAAAACTCATGGGTTTGTAGTCTATCTGATCATACTTAACCAGCCGGACTGGGGCCTTAATTCTTCTCATCCTGAAAATAGACCCGTACCCAGCCATGGACTGCCCCATTAATGGGTAAAGGGTCGTGATGATGACAATAAAGCCGCTATACCTACCACTAGACTTTGAAGCGTTTTTTGAGCACTAGCCGCCGTATATAAAAAATACGCGCTCCCTTTTCCAGCAAAGCGGCAAGATCTTCGCGTGCATGTTTTCAAATCGTTTCAGGTAGCATATGAGCATGCAGTCACTGCCGCCCATGGACATTAGTAACCATCCCTGAGTACGATGAATAGTATCAGAGGTTGACCACAAATGCTTTGTTGCTACCCTTGAAGATGTTCGCCTCGTGTTTAAGTATATGCAATATATAAGTATGGCAATCACGCCTCTCCAAACCGAAACAATAAATTGCTTCACGGAGGATTACGAGGGTATCGATGGTACTTCTCCGGTCGAACTACATGAGTTCTCTAGCACCTGTCAATTGTATCGGCGCGACCGTTGGATAAACGCTATCGCTAGAAAATCGCTAGTGGGATAGCAGCCTAGTAGTCCGGTCAAATTAGACATTCGATGCTACATAAATTCGCAACAAGCTGAATATTGGTACAATTGTTCAAAAGACCATTATAAACAAAACCTGAAAATTCCCCATCATTCCCGTGTATGGAAAAAAAAATCAAGTTCATAAAAATACATGAGACTGAAATTGTAGATCATAAAATTATCTATATAAATTGTATTCATACTTTTTTTCCTACGAGCCACCGTTTCGGAGATATAGCGATTCCAAGATATAAGATGCACATAAACAAAAAGACGAAAAGATTTGAATTAGACGTTTAGATCCGAACTTTCGATGAAAAAAAATTTGCGAGACCTCATTGTAATCTAGTCTTAAAAGACCTTGGTCGAACAGCACTCATGATAATATGACAAATATTTGTAGACATTAATTTTAAATGATCTGAATTTGATCGTTTTCGGTCAGCCTCACTACAGCTCCTTTACTACATACATTACCAATTATAAATATGACCAACCAAGATAGATGGGGCTCAACGATAATTACCTACTTACCGGTGTTTATTAACATGAAGCATTTTAGTTGCAATAGCCTTATTTTATTAGACCATTTTAAGCTTTATTCAGACATAATATAGTGCTATTTTGTTTGTTGTTAAAAGGGTAATAAAACAATAGATAACTACTTAATCTTTAATTGCATCCAACAAGTTATTCTTAAGCGGATCCTTAAAACTCAATCTTAACGTAAATCATAATGGCTAACATATTTCATATCTTTTTTCATTCGCATGTCAGATACAAAAATATGATTCTTATAACAACGAAAATGCACACTTTCAAATGTAAGTGACTATGTGTAAAACGAATTATGCTCTGCATCCAATTGTCCATAATTTCGTAAACTAAAATAGTATCTTATATAAAACTATTCACAAGCCAAAGGCGTCCAAGGCTTTCAATTTAAAGCCATATGAAAACATCGCGGTCTGCGCAATTGTCTGAAACAAAATAAAAAGAATATTAATCACATATTATTATTCTAATCTAACATATGAAATGCTATGTCCTGAATGAATGACTGACGGATTAACGCACAGTCTGAACCGCTGGTCCTAGAGACCTGAAACTTGGAGGGTGTTTTTTTTTGTTTGACGTAGGAATTTCCGAAATATGAAGAATACGAATGGATTTTGCGAAATCCTACCCTTAAGGGGGTGAAAAACGGGGGCAATGTGACTCCTTGGTCCAATCTCCATCAAATTCTGCATAAACATTGTTTAACAGAATTGATTGATGACGTGTTTGAAAGTCATCGCCTAAAGGGGTTAAAAAGGGATAGTAAAATATAATTTATATGACAGATCAATCTTATAGGTTTAGTTGTGCTAATAGTACTGATCTAAAAAGGGCTTAACTGTGTTCAATCTTATAACACTTCTGTCAATGATCTCACAACAAATGGTATTCAATTTGAAGTCACTTTTACAAATATGTCAATGAGCATTGTTAACTGTATATTTGAAAAAATCAAATTAAATGGAACCATAATATTTACAGATATAAACACCAGATAACATTGAGACTATCATGAATGGATATCTGCATCCAATTATAATATTATACTACACATTATCATAATGATAAACACAATTGACCCAATTTCAGAATGACCTGGTAACTTAATTACACATATGCAGCTATATTATTTATTTCCTTTTTTTCTTAATATCTCAAAATAGATATATATATATATTTTTATTTTAAAAGTTATAAGTTACATTTATGGTATAAAACACTGCCTATTGCAATCATTAGATTATATTCTCTCTTGTTTTGATGTTTCCTTCATATTCACATAGGCAATTTGTAAAATGGATTTACTTTGAAAGCAAAAATTTATCACTTTCTGTTTGAAGTATCATGATTGCCAACCATGTATAACCAGCCAGCCAGGACTGGCAAGTGGCAGTGACTAACCTTGGGATATACTACACTCTCATTTATTCTATACATTTATAAAACATTTGTAACATTACTTACCAGTTCAATTTAAGTATCACTTTTCCAAAGCTTGATAGTCTTGTCATTCTCGAGCGCGGCGGATGCTATGATATTCTCAGTGGGATGGCAAGCAGTGCACAGCACTGTGTCTGTGTGCCCTGAGAGCCGCTGAACAATCTCCTTTGACTGAAGGTTCCAGATGTATACCAGATTGTCCTCTGAGCCTGATACTATCCACTGAAAATGAATAAAAAAAAAATGATATTACTGTGTAATAACTTCAAACTATGTTTATTCAAATAAAGCTTAAATGAAATAAAGTTTAGAAGAAGAATAAAATCAAATTTCATTAATGTTATCTAAACTACTGCTCATACACTAACACTTTAAAATTTATATTTCTACTAGCTGACTTAGCTGACCTGGCAGCAGGCAAAAGACTAACAATATTAAACAAAATATAATATACCCTATATTTTAAGTTGGACAAAGTTACATAAATAATTTAATTAGCCAGGAAAAACATAGTGACGAGATTCTTGATATAAATCTGGAGTGATTCTTATATATAAAGACAGATATAAATCATAGTAAATATCTGTACGAAATTTTGTTTAAATCAATCCGTTAGTTTCGGAAATTAGCCTGGACAAACATCGCGACGAGATTCTTATATTAAGATATAAATCTAGAGAGACTCTTATATATAAAGATATAGATATAAATCATAGTGTGCATATAAGATACGAAAATCAACTTACTTTTCCACCAGTAACACTGAAGTTGGCGAAAATACAATATTTCTCGTTTTTATGTCCCGTGTATGTCTTGAGGCACTTCCCTCTGCTGTAGTCCCACAGTTTAAGGGTATTGTCCAGAGTTGCCGCTAAGATATATTTGCCGTTTGGTGAGAACTTAACAAATGAGACAGGCGGATTGTCGTCGTCTATTAAGGTTTTCAAACATTGTCCCGATGCTGTATCCCAAATTCGACTGCAAAATGAACATTACATGAATATATTATTGTAAATACGAGTGATTTATTAAAATAGTATTTATTTTATTCTATTTCATAAAATTTATATTTGTTGATGCAAACAGTATCATTTAGCATTTCTACAAAATTAAAAGTAACTTTATTAAGCATGTTTCCAAACTTTATGACCCAACAGGCATTGATGTGGAACTGTATAGTAGTAACTATGCATAAAAATTAATGTCTTTATTCATAACATTGCTTGGATTTATACAGGCGTGCTAGGAAGGTTGTCAATACACCAGAGTGGTGTATTGCCAACCTTAGGTGTCCATGAGCTATTGCTCAGATACATCCCATACAAAAAGTGGAGAGGGGTAATATTTTCATAACATCTAAATTTTAATTTCAGTAATAATAACATGTTTACCACTTATGGCATAACTTTTGGCAAACCCATTCTTTTATTCAAAACATAATAACTAGGCTAAGTTATTTTGCCCCAGTCTTTCATTAGGTACATTGCATAATTCAATATGCTTACCATAATCCATCATAACTTGAGGATACAATTAGACTTCCATCTCTATTGAAATGCACTGCTGACACTGGATCTGAATGTGCTGGTAACGTTTTCAAACATTTTCCTGCAAAATACAAATAAAACATTTAGTTCAGAATAATTTAGGTAATATTTAATGTAATTGGGTTTTTATAATACCAAATAGTCTACTTCCTGGTCAAACACACACCAAACAGAATTAATTTCTGTTTTTATTCTAGTTGTACTCGATTTTATAGCCATTAAGCCTTAGCAAACATAATATGTGATTCTCCAGTAAAGAGATATAAGATTATTATAAATCAATGAATAAAAATTTATTGAAATAATTGACTATTTCAAAATCACTTATAAAAAAAATAATATTGCAACTGACAGAATCGCCTTTTAATGTTTATAAATCGCTATTGAACTGATTTAAAAAAATATTACCTGTTCTGACATCCCATATCCGAACACTCTCATCGAAGCTGCCAGATACAATAAGATTACTTTGTGGGTTGAAGTTACAGCAGAATACATAATTACTGTGTCCTTTTAGAGTTTTCAAACATTTTCCAGAACTTAATTCCCAAACCTGAAACAAAAAAGTAGAAAATTAAATAAAACTGAATGTCATTTTAACTTTAATTAATTGTGTAATGCTTTAATTTACTTTACTTCAATAAGTTAGATTACTTATAGTTAATTCATTATTATTAGTCATATACTGGTAAAAATAGTTATATTACTACTATTTAAGATTACATAGTATGGAGAAATAATTCAGCTGTAATTACATTAAAATTAGTTTTATAAATGTAAAAATAAATTATTTCATTAAAACATTTTACACTTAAGACAAGATATGCACTTACAAAACTTTCTAAGCTTATCAGTCATGTCAAACACCTTTGTTATCATATTTACTTAACAAATTATCTTTAAAATGTGATAAGGGGTTCAATCACTGTGGGAAATCTTGCATTCCTACATTATAAGCTTCAGAATAAAGATGTTTAATACAAATTCACTTAAACCAGTTGAAAGTTAAGGAAACACATCCTAGTTTATAACTATTTATTTCAAACATTGTAATATATAAATAAAGTAGTATAAATTGAGTACTCAAAAAAAATATATATCCTTCGAGGATCAGTTTCAGAAATCTCTATATTATATCTGACATGCCAACAAAGTGTATTATATTAAAGACATTCTTGTTAGGTCATGGAAACACCTGTCATATGTGCAGGCACTTGTAGGCCTGTTTCTAATGAAACAGTTCCTGTTAAACAATATAACAAAAAACTTGCAATACTTATATTTTTTCATTGCTATAAATGAGGTCACTCATAATAAACTGAGACAGGCTTAGTCAGCAAAAACTATGTTGCCATGCATAAAAAAACTTATAGCAACTATAGCAAGTACAGGTGGCCTTGACTGTATATCCATGATTTAGTATTTTTTGCGTGGATTAGCCAGTAAGAATTAATCAAAATTTATGTTAATTAGAAAATTATTTATTACACATAGAACTTCCCTTATATAATTTTACTATAATCATTCACAGATTGACTGGTAGAGAATGCCAATAGGAATTAAGTTCCTTTGTAACCCAGCTTTACAATATACAATAAAGATTAAAAACATAAATAAAATAAATTCATTTAATGTGATTTCATAAGCATCATGCACAAGTAATGGTAAAAGAATAATCTTACCTTTAACGTTTTGTCGTCACTGGCACTGACTATCAATCTGCTGTCTGATGACCATGCCACGTCGCTGATGCCCATTTTGTGTCCTGATATTGTCTTCTCAAATTTGCCATCATATGCACCCCACACCTTAATAAGCTTGTCAGCAGCTGAAAATAAATTAACATAATTTATAATTACTTTTAAACTTACTTCTTTACTTTTACTTTTAAATTATTAAGGACAACAAAGCTTAGTATAAAAAGCTTTGCATATTACTTTTGTTAATTTAGCTTCATACTAATAAAGATATAATAATTCTACAATGACTTTTTTGGCAACCACACAACAAGATTTTAACATTTTTCCATGCCATAATATGCCATGGGTTTATAGAGAATGTAGGTAAATTTTAAAGGGATCGAGACATACTACTATTCATATTAGTATAGAAATGAACAAACTTCTTTTTTTATACATTCTTCAGTAACAAATACCAATTTTATAATTGTTCAAGCTTGCCATAGTAACAGCTAGCATTAAAAATAAAACAAACTTTCTATTAATAGTCAGTGACACACATATTTGCTGTGTTCATCCTTTGACCTTTGTCAAACATTTCCTACTACTGTACACATCAATTTGAGTAGTTTAGCATTTGATATTGGGTATACAGTGATAGCTGTTTAGTATGAGTTTTACCACACACTTAAATTAATGTATGAAATATGAATGAATCAAAGGCAAGCATATTGGAAAATAATTACCATGCCTTAACAAGGAGAGAATATGCTGTGAGGTATGACAATAACCACCAATGCATATGCAATAGCCTTTTTATAAGCAAACACCAATGCACAGCAAGTGGACAATGATGGGTGACCATGGTTGTGATTCAGTATTGCGGTTGCTATGAGTTATGATACTACCAATTGTAATCCTAGTAAATATGCAAATTAGTATACCGTTGTGCAATAACTTATAACATTTTTAGCATATTATGTTTCTGCAAAATATATAAAACTTATTTTTATGTATAGTTTAAGCTCTCAAAACCCTATATTTTTATTTATATTTATTATATTTCTTAGTTTAATTTATTATAAACATTAATTATATTTCTTTATATCTGATATGATATAAATAAATGTTAAAATATTAAAATAGTCTGTGAAAATTAGAATTTAAAATCTTTGGAGAACTTTTAATGCACATTTTCTACTATTATACACAATTTCTGTATAACAAAAATAAATAAAAGTGAGCAAGTTTCTAAATTGTAAAGTATTGCACAACACTAGCATAGAACCAATGCCGGTGGCTGCCTTGTTCATTAACATGTCACTTTGTACATGCCCCAGTTATGTGTAAACAATTTTCACTTGGGTCTAGGTATATTCAACTTGTTGCTTTAAGTTTGTAACTTATATAGGACATTGTGTAATATTGTACAAATTATTTTCTGAATTTTTGCAAATATAAAAAAGGAAAATCTTTAATGCATGCAATTATATTCAATTATATATTATATTATCTATTCTATGGAAAGTATAGTTTATTGGCAGAGTAGATAGAATCGTATAATATGATAATTATAAAAAATAAGGTGTTATGATAAAAGCAAAGGAAAAATCGATTACATCCGTTTTATAAATTATTCATTAGCGATTCCACCTTACTGCTCCGTAGTACGCACAGTGCACAACACAACGGGCATTTCAAATTTGTAACTAAATAAAGGCCAAGGGAGTAGCAATAAAATACTCGTAAACCGGCCCAATGTTTAGCTTACTGATAACCGATCTAAATGTACACTAATCATAAGCTAACTCACAGGAGCTCGCGAGCCATTCGCCGTTCGGACTGAATTTCACCGACGACACAGCCTTCGTGTGCCCGGCAAGAGTGAATTTGAGTGTGTAGTTCGGCTTCTGAAAATCGATACCAAAATTAGCGCCAAATCGCACGTGCTCACACAAGAAGTTACATAAACATGTGCGACCCGCCAGATTGACGCAGAACTGTGAAATAAGTATATTTCAATGGAACTTACCGCCACTGACGACTTATTTGATTGCGGAGCGCTCTGTGATAACGAATTTGGACCGGACAGATTATTCGAGGGTCCACCGAGCGTTTGGTGTGCGTTAGGATGGCCTGGCCCCGGCCCTAGCGGCACCATGTTTCAACTTTCGACGCACTTCTTTTCTTTTGTTTATTCGTCACCCAATACAATCACATATACACACAGAACAAGAATGTAAATAGTACTCGCAAACAAATAAACCGAAAAACTTTTCACTCCCTAGCGTATTTTTGTTAATTCCAACGTAGATATTCAAAGAACATTCTAAATCCGAGCGTCCCAATGCGTGCATATTTCGCGAAGAGCAAGCAGTGATGCCAACATGACAACATGAAAAGGGGCCTCCTTCGCGTTCCTACGTTTCGTTTTTCCTCCATACGCGATAATGATTTTATCAACCGTTTTTCTTATATGTAAAAATATTTTCATAATGTAAAAATTTACAAAATTATTTAATAATAAATAACTTGATATAACATTTATTTACAGTAATTTTACACAGCAGTTTTTATATATGGCATTAATTTATTTATATGGCAAGTATATTTGACCCTTTTGACATACACAAGGTTAAATTTGACAAATTATTAAGAAGATTAGGAAGTCGGCGACGGGCTATTAATTTAAACAAGTTTTAATAAATAAGTGAGAGATTTTTTTTGAAAAATGGCTTTAAATAAGCTCAGCATTGATGCCCTGAACTTGGGTGGTAAGCGCGTATTAATGAGGTATGTAATACTTTAATAAAACATCAGGAACTAATTCTATAAGTTTAAGTCGAAATGAAATTGTATAATTAAAAATATAAAATATTTTAGGGTAGATTTCAACGTTCCGCTAAAAGAAGGAGTCATAACAAACAACCAGCGCATCGTAGCCGCTTTGGATTCGGTGAAGTATGCCCTGGACAAAGGAGCCAAGTCGGTAGTTCTTATGTCACATCTCGGGAGACCGGACGGTAATGCCAACATGAAGTACACCTTGAAGCCGGTGGCTGAGGAATTAAAGAAACTTCTGAACAAGTAGGTTGACTAGAAAACATAAGTCGATGTTAAACATTGACTTTACATACTATTGTTTATCGTTTATAAAATCACACTATTTTATGTAAGTTTACTTTACACATAAAGCTATTGTAACGTGAAGATGTTAACTACACAACATCTTTAACATCTATGCCCCAGTAATCAAGTCAAATCATATCACCAGAATATAAAAAAAAATATTTAAAAACAACAATAACACTGCATTTAGTATAAAAGGCTTTCCACTTTTATAATTCACATCACACCTACCCAAGTCAAATATTTGTTGCTGTTGAGTTCTCAAAGTACATGAGATATGACGCATTTTGACATTTAATTGTGTAACATTTTAGGGATGTCACATTCCTTTCTGACTGTGTTGGGGCAGAAGTTGAGGCAGCTTGCGCAGACCCCCCAGCGGGGTCCATTATCTTGCTTGAGAACCTCAGGTTCCATGTGGAGGAGGAGGGCAAGGGAGTTGATGCCAGTGGAGCCAAAGTCAAGGCTGACCCAGAGAAAGTTAAAGCATTCCGAGCCAGCCTGCGGAAATTGGGGGACGTCTACATCAATGACGCTTTTGGTAATCTTTTTTATGAAGTAGATTTACTTGTAGCTATGAAGTTAAACTTATTGTAATTGTCTGTTTGGTAATTCATCTGAAGCTATTACTAGATATATTAAAACATTTGATCTCATTTAAACAAAAAAAATAGCATTGATAAGTATGATTGTTTATTTTAAATCTTTATCAATGACATGTTTATATTTTATAGATATAAATGTTATAATGTTTTTTTATGATTATTGTGGATTGTACCCAAGATGGCATTGTCAGTCCTTATTTACAGAGTTATTTGTTATTTAATAATCAATGTTATTATTTTTAGGAACTGCGCACAGAGCTCACAGCTCTATGATGGGAGAAGGATTTGAACAAAGAGCCAGTGGCTTCCTTCTGAAGAAGGAACTTCAATATTTTGCTAAGGCTTTACATGAGCCAGAAAGGTACCTATTTCATGTCATATTTCATATGCATAGAACTTTTAAATCTATCTATACATATAATAAAGCTAAAGAGGGTCAAAAGTCTGTACATGGA
>DWNR01003121.1:0-12139 GCA_018250455.1 Polygonus leo | reverse complement strand
GTACAAACAAATGTTATGAATGTTACAGTATATTACAGATATTGCGTTACTATTACTACTAATCTAGCCGTGTAACCGTAGACAAGTGTTTTATAATTTAAAAGTTGGTTTAGAACGGTTAGAAATGTCATAATTTACTAACTAACCAATGGTACTACCAAAGTAAATAAGGTAGTAAGTTATCGCAACTCCCACCAATAACCAAACCGAAAAAACAAACATAAAAAGTTTGTACAAAGTATTCATAGTTGTTGCCACTAGTTGTCTTTCATTTTTGATGTTTGTCCAAAAAAAAAAACAACAACAAAAGTTACTGTTTATAGTGATGCTAACACGGATCTATGAGTTTTTCAGTGTACTAAATAACCCTATATAGAATTTTATCATTGTATTGTAAATTAATAAGGTAAATATCCGCCAATAAATCGCGGATACTGATACGGATCTTTTTTCTCTCTCGGATATCCGCGTATACGGATATCCAACAAATCACTAGTAAGTATAGGCGGTAACCACGCCTATTCAAAACCGAATCACAAGAATTGCTTCACGAAGGATTATGAAAGTGGCGTTGGTACCTCCCCGGTCTACAAATTCTACTATTTGGCAAATGAAATTAATTAACAATTTGCCGGGACGGCATACGATAGCGAACTTCCTAAATAGTTGCTTGTATTGCAATAACTACTTGCTGACTCCGGACGTGAATGTTGCTAAATTGATGTACAAACAAATGTTATGAATGTTACAGTATATTACAGATATTGCGTTACTATTACTACTAATCTAGCCGTGTAACCTTAAATAAGTGTTTTATAATGAAAAAGTTATTTTGGAACGGTAGGAATTGTCATAACTTACTATCTTAATCGGTAGTAGGTTTTTGAAACTCCCACCGATAACCGAAATGAAACACGAAAATAAATATGTTTTTACAATAAATAGAGCGGACTTCAAAACGAACTAAAAAGTGAGAAAATATTTTAAAATTTTTAAGTGCTGCAGACATCTCCTTTACTTTATATACCTCGCAACTTTTTGAAGAACCCCATGTCATAGCGCATCGGGAATACCTCGGGAGGAAGCTCATTCCACATCTTGCAAGGGAATTTTCCCTTGCAAGATGTGGGTAACTTTTGGGTGTTACATAGCTCTGGTAATTTTACCAGAGCTATGTAACACCCAAAAGTTCGTATTCAAATTAAAATTTAAACTCAAAATATATTTATTTTTATTCACAGAGATATTTGTACAGAATGTAAGCATACAGGATATAAGAGGAAGCAGTAAGGGGATCCTAAGGTGTGGTGTATGTTTGATTTCATTAAGTGTTGGAATTTCAAAATGTTTCACATCACGAAATTCAAAACGAACACGTCCACAGCTATACGTATAGCTTCAGCTACGCGAAAATTTAATATTTACCTCCATTTTCACCTCCACATAGCTTTTAAGCTGTATGATAGAAATTCCTATATCGCGTTGGAATGATTTTACGTTTTCCGTGAAATGCTCTGTTTTAATGGTTTGTTTAAAAAAATATCATATACCAATAACTAATTAAGTTTTTTATTTTTTATAGATATTGCTTGCCCTGTTATTTCTTCATCATCATCCTCATCACAACCCATTATAGTCCCACTGCTAGGCACAGGTCTCACAATAAGAAGGCCATAGGCCATAGTCTACCGCGTTGGCCAAGTGCGTGTTGGTAGACTTCACACACCCTTGAGATTTCTTACAATCTCTTAGGCGTGTAGATTTTTAAGTCTATTTCGGCTTTATCTTTAGGTAGGCTTTATCTTTAGGGATATTATTCTGTGCTAGACTCCCCTGTCCGTCCATCCTTCCGTCTACCGCAGGTAGAACGGAACTTGTTTTTAATTACAGGGCGTGTTGTATGCAGGCGCGGTTTTAAGGGGGGGTCACAGGGGTCATGACCCCCCCCCCAAAATTCTTACTGTCAAATTGCAAAACCTTTTAAAAATGGTCAATTTACGAAGATTGAATACTACTTTTATATCTATAAAAAACGAATACCAGAAAATATTATTACTCGTTTTGGCATTAAAAAAAGAAGACTTCCATTTGTTTTATGATGTCTTTCATATTATTATACGCAGTATTTTTGTGTCCCCCCAAAATTTAGTATGACTCCCCCCAAAATCTGAGTCTGCGACCGCGCCTGAATTGTACATAAAGTTTTGTTACATTTAATCGCATTTCCAGCGATAAAACATATGTATAAAGATAATGATTGACAAATTTTCCTTCTTCCAATTCCAACATTACCAATAGTTAATAGAACCTTGAATAATAAACTTATTATGTAATCAAATGAGTATTACTGAAATGAATTCTAGACTATTTTATTAATCAGAATAAAACAACAATTAAAATTATGAAACAAACAAAGTAGGTATTGAGAAACTTTATTATTTAATAGAGTATTTACTAATCAAGACATTATGCTAATGACGAAGGTCACATTTTATTACTATTACAGCGTAATAAAAACAAAGTTGAGAGGTTGGAATTCTTTGACCTAGGGGGTTTCGCAAAAAATCGTTAAAACGTAGTATTTATGTATGTAGCAAACAAGCCTTAAATCCACCTGGCAATATGTGGTCACTGCCAATAACTTTGATCCTCCGTAAAACAATTCTATACAATGTCTTACTTAATACGTTCGATATTCATGGTTTTCTAAATTTCTAAGAATACCCAATTTTCCTAGCAGCAGCTAGCAACAAACCTTCACTTTTCTCTCGCCATGTATACTCGTTATACATCAGAACTTGTTAACTATTTATACGAAACCTGTCAAGAAGCAATTATGGACAGAAGGCAACGACCAGGAAATTGTGACCCGGTCAATTTGCCTGCACGACTCCCGGTGATTTCCGCGTATTTCAGGCTACCTAGGTTAATAGGCAACTAGCCACTAGCTACGGCTAATTGGTTTAAGCTCCTTAGTAGAAGACTAGTCCAGCAATTTCAAAGTGCCATATGCAATTTCCTGTTTTGGCTTGTACGTAAAATCCATTTAAAATACCGCAGTTTAATGTGAGTTAGTACATAGGTATATTGAGTTTAAAGTTAAGTTTAGTTCTGAAATTACGAAATATCTGAAATCCACCTAATGAATTCCAAATGTCCATTAGTTTCACACTTACCATCAGGTGGGCTAAATACTTTTTCCTACGTATAGGGAAAAGTATATTATTAAAAATGTGATCATTGTTATATACTTACAAGAGGACAACATTAACTTAACATAAAACAGCTACATTATTTCGGGCTTTAAATGAGAGATATTTAGTATTTTTGGAGAGCCCATTGAACGAAATGCCTTATAAGGAAATAATAACATCTTGTGCGCGCACTAAAAAGCAACTTATAAACCGGACTGTGGAAGACCACCACGACGTCAATGATAATTATATGTTATAAAAAAAAGATTTGTAGTTGTTACAACTCGTACAGTTCGACTAGGAAGTTACCATTACCTATAATTTTACCATTATCTTCCAAGCAGTAATAAAGTTCGGTTCCAGAAAATCCGGCCTCTAACACGCGGATCCGGATCATACTTATGATTTACCCAAAATTATGTGCATATTAATTTGAATATCACCTGATTTTCGTTGAAGAAAATTATAGTGAGGAAGAGAGGAGAGATAACCTAAGAGATTATAATAAAATCTCAAGGGTATGTTAAGTCTACCAACTCGCAATTGGCTCTCGCGGAGGACTATATTTAACCTCACAAAGTACGGAATCATTAATTTTCAGGTTCAATCAATCTCAGGGTTGTATAAATCTATTCGTGCTCAACCCCGATAGACAGATCATTTACTATCAGGAACGAAAATGCAGTATTCTCGTTTGCTACTTTTTCAGCATAAGCTCAATCATGTTAAAATCATTTTTAATCGATATACGAGTAAATTAGAATAAAACCTGTAACAGGTTTTATTGTTAACTAGCTGTGCCCGCGGCTCTGCCCGCTACCCCTCCATTTTGGGGGTTGAATTTTTATGGCCTAAAATATAGCCGGGGTCTTCTCGACAGATTAGTAAAGTTTGCATCAAAATCCGTTCAGCCATTTTCATGTGATGCGCGGTCAAATAAACAGACAAACAGATAAACAGATAAACAGACAAACAGACAAAAATTCTAAAAAGTGTTGGAATGTGTTCTGTTATCGATTCTAAGTATCCCAAGACAGTTTTTTTCTGAATATCTTCCATGTACAGACTTTTGACCCTATTTAGCTTTATTATATGTATAGATGAATAATTAAATATAGAGAAATTAATAGAGATGTTTATTTTATAATTGTTAATAATATGACACCTCAGCTGAAAAAAGAACCTTTTCCAGTTACCGAATTTACGGAAATAATTATTACAGAAATACCATTATTTGAAATTGGTACAGACGCTCCGTTTACCATAATTTATGATATTCTCATACTACATTCACAAATAATTTTGAACCTCAGCTCTTACTGTTAAGGATTATAATAGGATGTATGGATTTCAGGAAATAATTCATTACAATCCAACTTAAGAACCCTTTGATGAAATGTTCGTGTCAGATTTTCAAAGGAAAGTAGTAACATTTTTAAAGTTAATTACGAAGGTATCATTGAAAAATAATGTTTTTAAAGACAGCAAAAGTTAATTCGAGAAATCAGTATTAGTATGTGTTTTAGTATTGTATGTTTAAATAAAAACGATTTCGGTTAGGTTCAAACGCATTTCACTTACAAGGTGGCAATTATACAAACCAACGATTCCGACACAACCAAGTAATAGATACCAAGTTATCACGATAATAGCGGAAACCACAGAAACAGACCGTGCAAACAAGCGAGCGATAAGACAATGCTACTCGTTAAAGATAAAGTACATAAACAACTACAGGGAATTTGAGACAACACATTATAATTATAACAGGAAAAGCACGTATGAAAGGCGAAATAGGGTATTAGTATAGTAAGGAAGTCGTGTAGATAACTCATATACGCATATACGCGTTAATGACAAAGAACATTAGAAACTGCAGGGAATTTTGTGACGGGATATTATAAATATAACAGGAAAAAGTGCACAAGTAGAATTTCGATACGAAAATAAATGTAACAGGTAAAAACATATAAGTAAGGCGACATAAGGAAAACGTAACAAGTAGTAAAGGGAGTCTTGTAGAAAAATAGACTATCGATTGTGATGAGCTTAAATTCATACTATTAGTTGCAATGACAGTAGAATCGATACTGTTGACTTAAATTGACGATACTACCAAGTATCGATGTCATCCGTCCGTATTTTTGAAAATAATTTAAATAGAAAATATAAAATGATTCCAATAGATTTGATTCGGAATTGCCAAGAATAACGACGTTTCCTATTCTTCAATCCAGCACTAGCGGCAAAATGTATACCCCCTGGAACGTCTATTGAGTGAATATTTCTGGTAATGTAGATTTAGTCCACATTAAAACCGACTGTTAGTTTAAGTGTTGGATTTGAGAATACGAAACGTCGCCTTTCTTGACAGTTCCGATTCCGATATATTGGAATAATTTTCAAGAATAAGGGCCCCAGTACTGTTGTGGTATCGATAGGCAGTGACTGGTAATAGTATCGATACTATCGGCCTGACAATATTTGGGAGTAATTTGGGACCCTTCGACAGATTACCAATACTAACGAATATCCGACTGCACTAATTGGCAAGTACTACTACAAATATGGCGGGAAGACACAAAACACGTGAATGCGTGTTACAAAATGGAGTTGTAAATTAACTCAAACTACTTAAATGGAAGGGAAGTATTTGCTAGTTAGTTAACGGTGATTTAAAAATAACTAAAATTATTTATTTCAATATTCACAACTTTAACATCAGGATATAAAATCTACGTAATAGCATCGAGTCCGAATAATATTTTTTTTTTATAAGATTAGATAATTACGTAAAAAAAAAACAAAATACATTAGTCGTTACTACTCGCACAGAATAAAAATCAGGTTTGAGTCATGATTCATCGTCATCGCTTTTTTGTCCCAATACGTATCATTAATTTTATAACGCTATATATTGTTAAACGTGTTACACTACATACATAGTTACATTTAATTTAGGATTATTTTTCCGAAATTACTGGTGTAACGGAATACGAATGACGAATTTCCAAGACGGATCTGAAGGATGATGTTTTATTAAACAAATTAACCGATTAAAACATAAAAAAGGTAAGTCAAATTTCTCTCACTTTGACGTAATGGGAGAGAAATCTTTTCGTATTCATAAAAACACCCCTAAGGTAAGACTAATAAAAACATGATATGGTTTTCGGAATTCGGTTTACAATTGACAACAAATATATCGTATGATCGTAAAAAACTAATAACGAAATAGAAAACTTCCTCGTTCTTAAAAGTACTATACATCTACTTCCTATAAGTAAGCAAAATTATTTTCATTTGTAAAAAGCAAATTTTACTTCTCTAGTTTAGAGAATATAAACTTGTCATCAAACATGGGGAATTTACCTACCCGATAACAGCATTGTGGCGAGATGGAGGTTATCACTATATGTATGTATGTGAATGCTTTATATTTGCTGTGTGTGACGTCATTGGCTTTATCATTAATTATATAGAATGATAGTTCATTATACCTCTTTCTTCTAAAGATACTCGCTCTTTTCTAATTTAGAAACTCTAAATGTAGTCCGTACTTATCTTTATTTAACCAAACTCTATTGTAATGGTGTAGATCGACCACAGATGCCTTACTACGATTGTCGACTATCGCTCGATTTTAAAAACCTATCTATCCCTTACTAAAAGTTAAAATTGCGACCATTGATATGCATTTGTCAATTTTGACAAATGATATTTGATAGATTAATGTTATTAATAGATTTGTAATTTCTAGATTGTTTATATTTATATCCTTGTTCAAATTAAAAAAATTACAGATACATAGCAGTAATATAAAGATAGCTATTTCAACTACTAGTCAGGGAGAGATAAGTCATTGAAACCGGCCGTAAGACGGTAATACGGTCACCACGTGTTGAAGTCTAGCCGGTACCTACACCACGCCAACCGAAACAGAATTGCTTTACGAGTGGTAATGGTTACGATCAGTATTATTCATCATCATCATCGCGAAGTTCATTCATTGTTTTAAAATTAGATATATATTGATTTTATGGTATAGAAGTGATAAACCAGCATTTAGTGATGGTAAGTAGTCATCGTGGCCATCGCCCACGTGACCACACACGCAACCACCACCCGTGACCGCTGACACAGTTGACCACTTTCAAGTTCTCCCATAAGCATTGCAGTGACAGTATTGAACACATTTACATACCTATGTCTATTTGAACAATGGGTTTTATCGTCATTTTACATGGAAATTCAGTTCCAGATTTCAGGTTTCAAAACGACCTAGCAAATGCAAAGAATCGCTTGAAAAGTACCGCACTGTTCTGTTTTCGTAAGTAGGTACTTAATTTTATTACGGACGGTATAACGTTGCGGTCTAAACCCTTTCATAGTATGAAACTTCACGTGGAAATTCAGTTCCGGAGCGGTAATGCATTCTTTTTTCAGGTTTAAAACCAACCGAGCAAATGCAAAGAATAGCGTGAAAAGTACCGGACTATTCTGTTCTCGTAAGTACTTAATTTTATTACGGTCGGTATTACGTTACGGTCTAAACACTTTCATAGTTTGAAACGATATAGTTGGTAGAGATTTAGAATGATTATTCTATAGATTACTCCTATAGTCAATTGATAAGGGAGGCGAGATTAAGATCTTTCTTTAGTTTTAGGTATTAATTTCTTAAATAACGGAGCTCATATTTCCTAATTAAAATAATATTTTGAACTGTCCTAAATAACAGAATTTCACAGCCATTCAAACGAACTACAAGTACTACAGATGCAAAAAGTCGAAGATTAAAAATACATTTTTATTTTTCAATATCGCCCCAGTTTTGCCACTTTTTGTGTAACGTTTCCATTTAAAGTCACAAAATTTACAGCGCTTAATTTATTATTTTTTTCGGTTATTCACTGAAATTATAAATTGGCCAAGGCTGGGTGGCGTGGTGTACAATCGATTACATAACTCGGGGGGTTGCCTAAGCGTTGCGTTCGATATACAACGGTATTATAGCGAATACATAATGCGTTGCAACAGACAGACTGTAGTACCGCGAGATAATTAGTTTTGTAACGCGTGACACAAGAGACCTCGTTGTTAAGATTGTGGATCGTTATCACGATCTTATCGATGCTAGTGCTACCAGATTTGACTAATAGATTCTGTTTAACAGGCAAAAGGTCCCGGGTTCCCCGATGCCCGGCCAGTCAGAACTTCCATGAATTTAGATTTTTGCTCTGGGTCTGTTAGTAGTGAACTCATTTTGGAATGTGTCCATGGCCCCACAACAGGAATCCTTGAGGATAGAATGTGTTACTGAGGTATTTCTTTATGATTTTTTTTCAGCTGGAAATTGAACCTGGAATCCTGTGCGTATCAAACCAGTACGTTAGCTGCCACGCTGGTAGTCGTTGAAATTCTGCCTATGATAATCTATTGTTATATGGCGGTCTTCCAATCATCCCAATGACAAAAACCATTCAACGGATTCCACCAAAATCTATCACAAAAAACTATTGTAAAAAAGCTAAAAATTGCGTTACTTATTACACGAAATCATGAATGTGGAATAATAAGGAAATGACTACCTTCCTTTGAACATTTCGAATGTGAAGAGCTATTCATATTCACATGTAAGTATTAAGATACGAATACAGATCATAGGCAATTTCCGGAGCGCAGCAGCTGGCGCGAATCATTTCATTAGCATGGTTGAATATTATGTCGATATATCTCAAAGAGAAAATTATTCAGAAATATGAATAGAGTGTAATAATCAAGAAGCATTCAAAGACTATGAAATCAATGTCGGATCTTTAAACATAATTACAAAAAATATCCAAAATAGACTTTTAACAATAGTAACGTGAATCTGCAATTTTACGAATGTTTTGAAGGCAATCATTTTGTGTATTTTAGCAAAGGAGCATGTAAATTAGCATATATTACCGGACTGTACTACCTCCTTAAAAAAAAAAAAATATCTGCAACTTAAATAAACAGTTCGTTTAGAAGGTACCACCGCCACCCTCATAATCTTCCGTGAAGCGTGATGCAAAGCAAGAAGATACATGAATACAAATTACGCAAAAAATCTGTAAATTTCGCAACACGATCTCGTCCTAAAACTAACTAGATAGTTAAGACAGTTCCGACATTGTTCCGGACGAGCAAAAACTTTATAAACGTTCCTTCGTGTGAACAAAGTCGCGTGTACGTGATAACATAATACCCGTAACTTTCCCTTATTCCGTGTAATCTTTGAGTACCTACACTAGGTTTCACATTATATTAACGCAACTTTTAACAAAAAAGTTTAACAACTCTCCCGTCTAATTGATTTTGGCCGATTTTTTTAACAACTCAAAAATGAAATATAAATATAATTCGGTAAAAAATATATCACAAGATAAAAAGATTTATTTCTCTTGATATATGTTTTTACCGAATTCTGTGTATTTATATTTCTTACCGTTCGGACTGTTGCATCCTGTGTATAAGAGTGACGATTTCCCCAAAAATTAGAGTAACACATAATAAATATAATCAAGTGTACTCGTATATTACGAATAAATCCCGCCGCCAAGCTCTAGATACGAGCATCAGGCACGAAAGACATACACCAATTGATAGAAGATTGATAGATTTTTTTCATAAGAATTTGAATATTAAGTCGGGGGCATAGTTCGGATAATGATGGAGCCAACACTTTATGTAACGTAACCCCCAGCTAACCCACACCATGCCTTATGTTTCGAGTCTAAACGCTCGATATAAAACTACTGAATACAGCAATAGTACTAAGCTGAATCATTGATGTGCGATGCACTGTTCGGTTTGTAACGGCCCGCGGTACAGTTAGATGGTAACGTTACGTTCGCTGTGATATTCGCGATCGTACGTCGCTCTTTCCCACCACTTGTGGGATTCAACCATGTTTATAATTACAAGTGGTTAGAACCTGTTTGTGGTTTGTCCAGAACGGTACTGAGACTACGCCTATTTGTTGGTTATGAGCAGTTTGTGTTTCTTTGGAAAGAAGTGATTACCAGACATACTTACAAGACATGAATATCTTACTCTTCAGGAGTTGCCAGGTGTTTGTGGCCTGCTTCAAATAGCACTACCGTTTATTGACAGAATAACAGACTAACTTTACGTTCTCACTCCATTTACAGTCTTTTTGGATGGTGTCATTCATTGTTTGATGTCACGGGCGACGGTAGCCACTGACCAACAAATGGACGAGTATGTGTCGTTTGGCTGGCAGTTGTCGGAAGTTTCAACGTCTACTTAGTAGGCCTATTTTATTATTAATAACACATTTATAAAACAAGGTTTTATAACTCGGAACTACATAAAATATATTGGAACACATAAATTTAATCACTAATTAATCCATTTCCTTTTAAGTTAAAAGTTAAAAATAGTAAGCAATAAAATGTTAATAAAATGTTATTGATATTAGTCTAGTTTGAAAGTGAATTTATATTACTTGGTTTTTTAAATTACATGTCTTTCGAATAATCATCCAGGCCTTTTAACGTTCATTATTCGACGAAAGCGTCTACTAATTGGAATTTCCTTTATTATCATAATTAGGATTTGAACCCTAACCCCAGAATGGTCTAGACTTCTTTAACATATCCACTGGCAAATGGCAAAATTATAATTTGTAGATTTTATAAACAACCTAATACCAACTAAAAACTAAAACTTAATAACCACGTTACGTTCATGTATCTCATGTTACAGTAGGTATAATAAATATTAATAAAATAAAATGTTTATAATCTTAAAATAAAGCTTACAACAAGCTTCACTGTATTCCCGCATTATAGATTTTCCAGCCGTGTCACGGCCGGGCCAGGATGAATTATAGTGTTAACCTAAATTGTACAATTTACTGGAAACTTCTCCCTGGAATTGCAGCACTCAGAGAGAGTAACAGTATTAAGTATTTTGTTTTATTTTTTTATGGGATCAACGCAGCGACAAATCTTGTCCATTAAAAAGATTCATCAAAATCATGTCACCTTCATCAAACTAAGCCACAGTAACACAAAACAATTCACGTAAAAAAATGGAGAACTTCTTTTTAAAGTTGTCGAAAACATAAGATGTTAAGTTGAGTGTTACAAATTTTGAACAATGCCGAAGAAAAGAAACTTCAACACGTGCAGAGATACAACAACCAAGGCATATTCTTGAGACATTCCCAAGGTAACGCGATTGTTAAGCTGCACGCCTCGAGTGTCGCTAATGCAACGAGACACCCTCGTCTCCTTAGTGGATGTTTGCCTTTGTTACCAACTTCCTCGTGCAAGTTACTGTGAAACTCTTAGCCAACTGTGCTATTCTATGCAATGATTACTCATAGTCCCACCCTAGGATTCCCTGTGACGTGGGTACCATGGATACACACACAAACGTATGCACAATACCAAGACCCAGAACAGAAATACAAATTCATCATTCAAATTTCTGTCCGGCCGGGAATCGAACCCGGGACCCTCTGCGCGGTGGACCGGTATGGTGACCGCTACGCCACGCGGTTCGTCTATGATTGTATTGCACGTATCGGCACGTGTCAAAATATTATTTATAGATTGAGCGCGAAACTACGAACTAGGGTTGTTGAGGAAGTGATTATGAGGAAAAGGAGGAGGAGGAGGAATTGTCACGCGCAAATTTAGAGGATGTGGATGAGGAAGAGGAGATTTTTAGAGGAAGAGGATGCGGATGAGGAAGCGGAAGAGGAAGCGGATGAGAAAGTGGATGATAGAAAATTATAAATACTAGCGGACCAAACCCAAAAGCCGCTGTCCTCTCTGTACATAAATAACTAGGTACATACATACACAAAAAATAATTAAAAGGGCATTTTTCAATGGACCAAACTATGAATCTAAACCACTCTCAAAAACACACAATAAAGAATC
>DWNR01003120.1:0-12141 GCA_018250455.1 Polygonus leo | reverse complement strand
CCAAAGTTAGATAGGAAAAACTGAAAAAAACTGCAAATGATAAATGAAAATTTGTTTTTTTTTTCGAGTATGAATGCACCCACTCGCACATTAGCCTATATGTGCTTATGCATTTAAAGGTTGATCAGATCAGACACGAACTGAATGACAATCTCTATAAAAACAACATTTAATAGAGTTGTTACGTTGTTTATTACGTACTTGGGGTCCCTGCTGAACATCTGTGTAGGGGTTTCCTACAGTCCTCTTCTTGGCAATCTCGGCAGCTTTGGCTACGAACTTGTCATAGATGCCTGACTGGACATAAGTCCTGGTGCCAGCAACGCAGCACTGGCCCGCGTTGGCAAATGCGGCACGGTGGGCGATCATAGCTGCCTTCTCCACTGGAATATAATATTATCCTTTCATTAACCACATTGTTTCGTGCGTTTACATTTCAAAAGTTGATTGGAGTATTTAAGAGGTATTCTATGTGGTAAAGATTGGTATAGTTACCTACATTGATTCTTAATCTTCTAGAAACTAATTGACTTTTGGTTTTAGTGTGGACCACTAAGTGTTCAGCAGTAAAATAAACTACTATTAAGAAGTTGTATCAATAAAATACATTTCAAATTATTAGTATAGACGCTAGAAAAAAATTAAACGTAGCTTTTTAGAACGACCTTTAAGAAATATCTGCGCCTTTGTGTTTTTCTTATTTATTTGTTAAGTGCATGATGGTTTAATTATTATTTCGGCCACACGCTATAATTTTTTTAACCTCTAGTGTATTTTATAACATTAATTTGCTATCTGTATTTTTATTGCTTCTTTAAAGGTATTTAAAGTTTTCTTCAAAAGTAATTCAGGTATGTCATTCATCAATGTACCTAAATAGTAATCTTTGTGTTTAAATATACTTAATAAGTATCAATTAATTAGTTTAAATATTCTTAATTAACGAAAGGTTTTTATAAGATATGGCGAGTTTATTGTTTTAAGATAATTTTGCACAGTCATCTGAGTGAGGTTAATAGTAGCAAAAGAAATTGATAAAACTGTAAAGGTTAACAACATTTTTATAAAGATAAAGATATAAAGATAATTTATAAAGAAATAGGTTTTTAATTTACCATCTGCATCGTTGAAAATGACTAACGGACTCTTGCCCCCAAGTTCAAGAGTGACGCGTTTCAAGTTGACAGAAGCTGCGGCCTTCATGATGATGCGGCCAACCTATACGGGATATGTGCAAAACATCTATCAATATAGTTATTGTAAGGTTCCAATATGAATTGCCTCCTAAGAAGCTAGTAACTTAACATGCTTTTATATGTGTCTCCTAAAAATGTCTTTTTAAAAACTATATATTTGTTTTTAAATAAACATTATATTTTTAATGTATTAAGTATCTACGTGTCTAAACATTTAAAATCAGATAAATGCTGGTCAGAAGTTGTTGGTTATTTTTTTATATTTAACCATGAGCCACAATTTAGTAAGTGGTGACTTGCGATAGTCTATAGGCGATATACTTGCGTGGCCTATATACTTTGCAAAACAATGTGAGCCATTAATGCATCAGCGGCTTTGAAGTTAGGCCTTCGTGTGGTGAGATCGTGAAAAATGTGTGTGTAAAAGAATTTTCGTTGTTATTACCTCCGTCGATCCAGTGAAAGCGACTTTGTCGACCTTAGGGTGGTTAGTCAGCGCAGCTCCAGCAGTTGGGCCGTAACCTGGGATGACGTTTACTACGCCGGGAGGAAATCCAGCCTCCTTAATCAAAGCGGCCATGGCAAGAGCTGTCAGTGGAGTTTGTTCGGCCGGCTTTAGCACAAGGGTGCAACCTGTTAAAATAATTGGCGATTATTTGGTTATTTAACAATAGTTGAACAATGAAAATGTAATATATTACAAATTGTTACATGCATATAAACATTTGCAGAGATTATGTTTACTGGGTTAAATTGTTACTCTGATAATATAGTTATTTAAAATTAAATTTTGATGGATTTATTTGACAGTTTTAATTATTCAAACTAAATTGAGTACAATTTCTGTTTTTGACGAAAGTCGTAATTCTCTGGTAATTAATTAATATTTTTATTTTTTTTCAAAAATTAAGACAGGTACAGGACAATTAAATTATGTAGGTGCCATAGATGCCACATATATGCAATTTTGTAGGCGTCATGGGCAGTTTTAATTCTCCACTAAATATGGAAGACTTCGGATATCATCTTGTTTACATAATGAAAAGATGAATATGATAAAAATAAATATAAGGAATGATGGAAACTTATACTTGTACTAACCGGCAGCTAAAGCAGGCGCAATCTTCCATACAAACATAGGAATAGGGTAGTTCCATGGCAATATTTGGCCGCATACTCCCACCGGTTCCTTCAGGGTAAATGACAAAACTTCACCATCTAAAATATAAATCATTCATTAACAGTTAATCTTATAGTTTCTAACATTCCTCTGAAAATAAACAGGTATTATATTTTTAAGTGAAAGTAGCATCGTCGTTCTTAAAGTCTTTTAATTAGTCCTAATGTCATTCACAGAGTCTTCAGTGGCAATTTTATCCCGCGAACTATCTGTAGACCACCTTAGGAAAGAATTTAAATCATATTTGGAGTTTATTTCCAGTGTCGTAGTGTTATAGGCAACAGTATTTTTCCAACTCTTCTCAAATAGTGGGCTGCACAGTCTTTTGTCATCTTTAACTATCAAAAAAACAAGAAACCATACTGTTATTTTCTGTATTACGAACCAGCAGGGATAGTGTTTCCGACAATCTTATCAGCTTTCCCAGCATAATATCTGAGGATGGTTGTTGTCCACAAAACTTCGGTTTTGGCTTGTTCGACAGGCTTTCCGCAGTCTAGAGTCTCCAAGTCTCCGAGATATTTGAAGTCCCTCTGCACGAGATCCGCCAACTTCAGGAGGAGAAGACCTCTTTGCGAAGCGTCCATTGTGCGCCATGGCGAATATCTTTGGAATGCTTTGGACGCAGCTTCAACTGCTAGATCAATATCAGCCTAGAAATGAAAAGTTTAATAAAAACCTCCATTTAACTTATTTAAAAAAAATCTCGAATAAATTCTATTAATTATTTCTGTAACAATGCACAGTTTAGCAGTATAAAGTTTTGATTTGGTTGGGATACGATTCCTGCACATGATTTGATGATTCGAACTTGGCAGCGCTTATTCCTGGTGCCAAATGTTTTTCGCAGCAAACTTCTTGCATATAATAGTCAAGCCTAGGGCTCCAGGTTTTACTAGACTACTAGACTAATTTTAATGAGCATTTATGGTAGATTTTAACATTGCTGCGTTGTGACATGAACCGTGTGCTGAAGCAATAATTTCTTGTCATAACATTTCATGCGAAAAACGCATCTTGAGTCGACCTTCAGTAGGTCTCCAATTCTATGTATCCCTGGAATATAGTTACCTTGTCTCCTTCTGCGACCTGTACAATCACTGATTCATCCTGCGGATTGATGGTGGGGAAGGTCTTCTTACTGACAGCATCTACCCATTCGTTGTTGATAAACAACTGAAAAAATATTACACAACATTTTGTAAGTAATCTGTTTACATAATACAGATGGAGTTATCACTTGGTACTTAGGTATTATTCAGAATTTTTGAGATAATAGGTTATCTATGTAACTGTTATTGTATGAAACTGTTTGATATTTCTTGAACCTATCAGAAATTGCAGTGGTAATTGATATCTTGAAGTTATTATCATTATGTTGTGATGAATTACATGTATATTGAATTCAGATAATATAACATTGCAAGGTAAACAAAATATTGTCTTTAAAATTTATTTATATGAATTACTATAATTATGAAGATTAAACTTTGGATTAGTTTTAAATTAAATTATATGTCTATTGCATTTTCCTTGCCAAATGAAGGAGAATATTCTTACAGCTTATAAGCGAATATTTTTATTAACTTAGTCATATATTGCATTTTTTTCCTACTACAATACTGGCTGTGCCCGCGGTTCCGTCCGCTACCCCTCTTTTTAAGGGTTGAATTTTTATGGCCTAAAACCTGGCCGGGGGTCTTCTCGACAGATAAGTCAATTTTGCATCAAAATCCTTTAAGCCATTTTTACGTGATGCGTGGTCAAATAAAAAAGATAAACAGGTAAACAGACAAAAATTCTAAAAACTGTTAAATGTTAACTGTTAAACATTTTATTCTATGAACAATACTAGTACATAAATGATAAACTGATGGAAACAACCATAAACGATGTATGCACGTAACATGAGGACGAGTCATTGGCTTTAACAATAGTCCATTTAGACCCGATTCAATACCCGGAAGTCGCCTACCGAGTTAACGAGGTAAAATTAGACTTCACCACAGTATTGTATGCACGAGTATAACACTATATATCAAGTATGAAACTACTTTATATAACATCTGAAAACCTGAAATTATGTTAACATTTTCATAAAAATACTTAAGCCATCACACGTTAGGTTTTTTGCGAAACAACATAAACCAAATGTACATTATTGCAAAAATTGATAAAAGTATATAGAAGTTAGAATTATTTAGTTTCATTGTTTCAGTATAATAGTATAAAGAAAGTTAATATAGGGTACTAGGATTTGGATAGGGTAAGCTAGCAATATGTGCGAGTAAAATATATAACAATTTTCAGAGAACCTGCATGTCTGATGTTATTAAAAACAATGTTTTGTTAAAAAAGCCTATTTAATGCTTCACACGTCTACATTGCGTGCAGTTTATAGTCTAATTTCTATATAGTTCTGAAACTAAAAGTATGTATTAGATATAAATATTTTTACTTTATTTCAGCTAAAGTTAATATAGGTCTTATTCTATATATATACAAAGCGAAAAAAATGTTTATTTATGTGTACCTATGGATAATTGTATAAAGAAAATCTGTTTTCGTACCGAGTCCTTCATTTTACCTCACTCGACACTCGATTAAAGGTATAAATTAATTTGGAGAGTATATAACTACTGGTAGTGGTAATGAGTTCCACATTATGTACAGAAACAGTATTGGATTATAACATGTAAATAAGAATTGAATAGTGACCTATTATAGGATCCACTGTATACATTTGAAGGACGTGAATTTCGCAAGTATAAGTAAGTTAAGTCCTTAAATTTTACAAAGGACATATAAAGGAAGCTAATTGTTTACAAACCACGAAGATCGCTTTGCGAATATGGGAAAACAGTCTCTGAAGTTTGTAATACTTATAATGACATGGCTGAATACAGCAGTTTGAGCAACCATAGTTTTACTTACACCAAATCTAAACTCTTAATTTTGAAGCATGTTGTACGGGATATGGTTAAAATATCAATTTTGAATATTAAACATTTTCTGCGATTGAATATTTTTGCAGACGCTATAAAAAGGCGCCTGATAGAAGAGTACAGGCAATGTTTTCTAAAAATCACGGGAGGAAGTCGGTGGGTGTAATTAGTTAAATACAAATATAATCCATAGTTGTCGCGAACACGGGCGCCGGCGGAACCTAGCAGATAGTAAAACTATGATAAACACAATATTACTATGATACTATATTAATTTACTCGTTTAGATAATTTATCCTTAAAATTTTTAACCATTCAGAAAGAATAACAATAAATGGAATAATGTTCAAAGCAGTAAAACTCTAAATTCTTTTCGTTTTGTTTAAATATATAATGCTTGTCGTGTTACTTTAGTTGGACCAAATTTCATTTTAAAATAACAAACATTTTAAGTATTTTATATCGGCACCCAACTAAGTACTTCTATAAAAAGAAATATCCTGATACCTTTATTGTTATGTATTTAAAAAATAATTACCGTAACGATAAAAATGTTGATCAAAAGGGTTTTCGGCTTTAATTATAATATAATGAAAGAAAAAATACGAAGTGCAAAATATACGTCAAAATAAAATGGACACTTAATAAGAAAACGGAGAATTTAATTGTTGTTAAATTGATTTCAAAGCTAGCTTTTATCGTAGTAACATCACTTAACCTATCAACACACGAATACAAATCTATTTCGATTGCAAACATTTCAGTAAAACACTGATGCGGCAAACGCCGGCCGGCTAAAAATCACGCGCATCTCCTGCGTAGTTCGTTTAGATCTCATAATAAATTGTACCAAACAGAACTATTAGGAGCCATAAATGTAATATAAGATGAAAACATTACATACCTTAGTGTATTTGATCTCAACATTCGCCATTGTCACCGTAACACGTGTTCGCCCGACGATAGTTTCCTGCAAAGTGTGGAGCTGTCGGGTATAAGTTAATTATTCAGGGAGCTGATACGGCGGTGTGTGTGCTGTCACAATACACACATGTACGTCATACGTAAATCAACAATGAAATGTTTACACCAGGGCTGCCAATTTATACTCCTCTGAGTAGTTATATCACTAAAGAATATACGTAAACACAGCTGATAAAATGTTTTTTTTTTACATAATTATGCTATTTCGATATTATTTTGTTTCTAAATAAATTATTATTAAAATACCTACAATCTACTAAGATGTCTGTATTATAATTATTTAAACATCGCCCTAGTAATATATCGCGTACACTAGGTACTTGCAAGTACGAATATTTTAGTGTGTGCGTGTATATAAAAATACTTGTGATATTTACTCTTATCGATTAATCAAGTGCTTTTACGATAAATTGGCTCATAAGCATATTTTTGATACAATTGGTTTAATCATTATGTAATTTTATAACTGCTATCGTTTGTGTTCATGTACCTATCATTAGAATTGTTTATTTTCACTTCAAAACGTATGACATGACATAGGTCGAATAAATACAATAATTGTTAAGAGGATCTACGTTTCATGTAATGTAAACAGAACCCTTTGTATTATCTCAGTGAGGATTCTGATAAGATTAAGATAGAAACAAAGGTTAACATTAACATAGAGGCCAAAACTCTTCACACTATCCATAAATTTACATGCATACCTACCGTAAACCAAAATCATAAATAAATCAGTCCTAGAGTATCTGAATGTTAAACCTACTCTGCATGATATGGTTATGTAGGATTCTGGATATTCTTAGTCACATTGCTCGTCGCCAGCCACACGTTAACAAACTACAAACTAGTTATTATGGGCTATGCAGAAGAGTAAATAGTCCACGGCTGATCGGTCTCCATTAGTATGTCTAAGTAACTATTCTTAATGGTTGTCTAACAACTACAACAAACAAGAACAAATCTTTTAGAAAGTCCAAAGAACGTGACACGACCTTGTCTATGGTATGGTAAACGAGACCCTATTACTAAGCCTCCGCTGACTGTCTGCCCGTCTGTCTGTCTGTATATCACCAGGCTGTATCTCATAAACCGTGATAGCTAGAACGCTATAATTTTCACAAATTATGTATTTCCGTTGCCGCTATAACAACTAATACTAAAAATAAAAAAATGAAAATATTAAGGGGGGTCCCCATACAACAAACGTGATGTTTTTTTTCTTTTTTTATAGAAAATGCACTTGGCCGATTTATCTTTACTTAAGAAGCAAACTTACAAGCAGACATGGACTTCTAGTAATCCCAAATAGATCAAAATCTTATGGTGCCTCTACTGGTTGGGGATTGTTGTGAAAAGATTATGGCTGATGTTGGTGTACATAACATTGTTAAACATCCACCAGTTGGAAGTTCTTTCAGTTTGCATCAGACGACTTAGTTAGGAGTTGCATGTCGTGATGCTAACGAATACGTTGGTTTATTTCTTTAAAACATGCAACATGCTTTTAACTGGCTACAAAAATGCAGGAGGTGCTCAATTAGACTGTATTTTTATGTTTGTTACCTCAGAACTTTCTATTTCGTAAACTAAATTAGATTATTCATTTTTTATTTGAATGTACATGCTTCTTATGTAGTCCCGTTGAAATTTGGTACAGATTTAACGTGAAGTTTTTGAATTATCCTTAATTTTCGTTCAAATCAACGGTATCTACATTGATTCTTATTTTTTGTATAAATTTATTGTTAAGTTTCCTTCTCAAGGGTAAACTGGTAAGGGTACTCTAGTTATTACTAAGACTCCGCTGTCTGTCCGTTCATCCACCATTTTGTCACATAAATCTAACTCTTTAGACACTAGATTTTTTTAGCATGAAATCGTTCATACTGCCAAATTGAGCATAAACCCTCCTTCTTCGCGAAAATTGCCGTTATAGTTGTCGTCATAGTAACTTTGGCGATGACCTTGGCCGACGTGCCATAAGTCGTTACAGATTCGTTGCTACCCCTTTATGAGATGACTTGTCCCTGTCCAACGAAGCAAAATACATAAATCAAGGTAAAGTTCGAGGCGGATGCATTGCTATGTGCAGTTTTTGTATGGGAACCCATGTGTATTTAATTTTTTTTAGTATTTGTTGTTATGACGCTTATAGTTCTAAGTTTTCTGTAAAAAATCTAGTGTCCACGTATTATAGTTCAAAAAAGGAGCCCAACAAATCCTAGACACAAGTTGCTTATGGGGGCCTCTCAGTTATTTTAAATTTTTAAAACTTACAGTTTAGAATTCATAATCTTTGAAAGTTTAAAGTTTTTACCTATTATGGTTTAAATAAAGTCCTGTGACAAGCGGACTGCGAAGTCTTAGTAATGGGGTCCCTTTCTTTCTCCTTTCTTATGAATGTTATGAATAAAAATAATTTGCTTTTTTCATTACAGGATTGGATCCTGCGCGACCGTTGGTGGCTGACTATGGCTCATCCCTGTTCCGGCTGAGCAGAGACGATGCTCACGTGGTACAAGTCATCCACACGAATGCTGGGTTCTTAGGGGAGACGGGACTGGTCGGCCACGCGGATTTCTGTATTAATGGGGGCAGGTTGCAACCGGGGTGCAAAGGACATATGATGCGTAAGTTTATGAAGTATTTAACAGATAACAACCAGGGTAGCTATCCAGGAGAGTGTTAAGTGTAACAATAATATAATTTAATGAAACGAAAAGGAAATCGTTAGATTCATCCATATCCGTATCCACAAAGTAGTTTGCACAGATATCTACCTACGAAAGACCTTCTAGACCACGATATTCATAAAAGTACGTGCAATAACAAAAAAAAATAAAAATGTTTGATCTAGATTTGCAAATAAAGTTTTAACGTCGTCTAGAGTAGCCTAAACGTCGAATAAAGTCGCATATATGTGTGTAACACTATCACCAACGTATGAAGTTTCCTTTATCTTACTTCTTACTTCATCTCTAATTGTCAGATTTGACTATTTACATGAGTGACGTAAAACAAACTATAAAATAATTGTAACTTTTACGTGGCGCTTTTACTTATCAAGGAAGCGTGGTTACTTCCTTAGGCAATGCTTTACTTGAAGGTGACAAATGAAGTACATCAACATATATGTATACAATAGTTACGTAGTAGAAAAAAGAGTATTTGAATAAGAGTACTAAACGACTTGAAATGAATGTTCTGTTTTTTAACATTACACCACCTTATTTAATTAATTTATAATTTGCGAATATGTCGTACATCATATATATTGTATACAAGATACAAAAAAGTATAGACCAACAAAAAATGTGCTTCATGTGTTTTAAGAGATATGTTTAGTAAAAACAGAATTTTAATTAATTTATTTTTAAAGCTCTTCTTAAAGGAACGTACCAAGTAACGACTGAATTGTAATTAATTTATTTGAAACTTTTTAGATGTGCAATATTTTATTATGAGGTCAACGTGCTAGGCATCATCTGGAGCATAATGCAGTACTTTATACCGCAGAACTCTTGAGTAATTAGAGTAAGATTACGTTACACATATCATGTAGCGCTGCATCTGTCTGTGTATAACTTGTAACTATTTCGTAAATACTGACGAATACGAGTAAATACGAATACAGTATACCGATCCGACAAAGGTTTTGCAGGGCGACGTTGGATTATCGAATTTGTTGGTATAGATATAGAGAGTACTACTCCATATCTATTACTACTTTACTTTACTACTACTTTCAACAAACAAACTTTATTTTATTACTTTAATACCCTCTATAGTCTGAATTTTTTTGAATAAGAGTTCCCTGTAATCTGACTATTTGCGAACGACGAAAAAGAACTTATAAAAAATAATAATTAAACTGGTCAGACAAATGTACATTTGTACTAAAAATTTAAGTGTTTTACGGGATATTACTGAATAATAATCAAAAAAATACATATGCAGACGGTACTATAGATTGGCACTGATTTATTTTAGAAATTACAGCATCGATTTGCATATCACTTTACCCGCGTAATCTATTAGTACCTTCTAAAAAGGCTTTTTGGTTATACCACCATCTATATAATTATATTACAAATACAACTATTTTACTAATCTATTGTATTTTATGTTTATTATTATCATTTGATTTGTATTTTTAAACTTGTTTGCTTTCAATTGCAGATTTGAAACTAACAAAAGTTACTTATTTGTAATTTAATCTAGAATCTCCAAATCTTGTTTTGCTACAATGGGTAAAATACTACAAAATTACACCATAAAGTCAATATATTTAATAAATCCAATATGATTATAATATATTTTTGTATGATTAACTTATATAAATGAAATATTATAAATCTCAACTAAATATTCCACAAATAAATAAATGCAGTCTGTCCACTGCAGCAAATTTATTACAAGGTCTTTCATAAATGCTTATCTGAAATATTGCAAAATTCACCTTTTTATGGTTAGATTTCATAGTAGAATTTATTACGCATATGATTTTTGTACCGCATACAAAACTATGAGTAAATGAAGTTGATTCAATTCTGAAAACTCACTTTCTAATTAAAAAAAGCTGAGCTGAGCTCTTATACATGGCGGGTAGGAGTAAATAGATAAAAACGACATATCTATGGATACATCCAAAAAATTCCAGTTGTGTTGTTTTGACGTTTCATGTTGAGAGTCTAGTTCGACTTCCAGACTCGAAATTCTAAATTTTGGAAATTACGCATGTAAATTAAATTATCACTTACCGTGAAGAAACTTCGAAGATTGTCAAAAACTTATACCGCACTGTACTTGGCCATTGATGGACAATGGACTAAATCCTTCTCATTATGAGATGAGACTGCCCAATAGTGGTCCAGCAATCCGTTTTGGTGATATAGTTTGGTTTTAGTAATTGTTTTATGTGATTCAAATGGATACTCCGATAGCGACAGTATACGTGGAAAAACGTATAACAGCATAATCTGTCAACCCAGGTGCAGTCACAGCCTGAAATTTTGTGATCATACAAATGATAAAATATGTCGGGTAAATTAGACTTTATTACACAAAACACCTTTGAAAAATTACTGAGTATAATAATATTCAACAATTCATAAAGCAAATGGAAGTCTATTTTTATAGGCAAATCGAGTAATAATATTTTGGAAGTCTGGATAACACCTGACTATATATCTCAATTTGATCCACTACTATATCACAATTTGACAATTACAATTGGGAGGGTGGAGGGCGGTTAGAACCGCGCCTGTCAACCTACAATGTGTCGCTACGACAAAAGTTTAAAAATACGACGAAAATCGACCCCAAAAATATTCCCTACAATAGATTTTTCAAAAAATGTTTATGTGTGTTTCTTCACATAAAGCTATCAATTACACTCCTATAGTAGATTTATAAAATAATATGTTTTCCGCCTAACGTACATATTTGTTTAGCTATTCCTAATAGAAAATAACTTTTTTAAAGTCCACTCGGGTGAAGTGAAGATAACAGTTACTTGATTAATAAATATATAGATAGCTAATTTATTTCGAGTGCACTTAAGATTACATTTAGCAGAGTCATTCGATTTAAATAGGTAAATTGTTTATTATCGTATTTGCTTAATATGTAAACTGTATTTATCAATATCAAGTTTGTTTACTGTAACCAACTACTTAGTTATCTCGGTATAATTGTCTTAGCCAAACTGATACCTTTAAATTCAACAATTGAATACTAAACTGATAAATTTAAATAACTAATATAATAATACTGATAATAAGCCAAATTTCAGCATTTTACTTAACGAAAATAAGCCAAAAGGAATATCTAT
>DWNR01003119.1:0-12141 GCA_018250455.1 Polygonus leo | reverse complement strand
ATCAATACTAGTGCATAATTAAAAAAACACTTGAATATAGCTTATGTTCCTATCTTTATGTTATTGCGCCATAATGCCTTATATTTTTGGCATTGAGATTATTAAAAATATGTTAAGGCTATTTATTTATTTGGACAACGAATTGTTTGCTAACAGCAGATTTAATTCATTTTTTCTGTACTTTACGTCACAAAGCACTCCATTATTCCTTGTTTATGTAATAATATTTTAGGTATATAATTTATATATAAAATAAAATTAATAAGCCCACTAAATAAATTAACAAATGAGTAACAAATGCTGTGGTGTCACTAACATTGCGGAATGAACTAACGTTATATCTAAAGGGTATTTATATTGTAACACAATCTACATCTAATCGGAATTAGAAGGACATAGATATGAATGAATTGTGTAAATACTTGAGACATTTACTAATAACCGATGAAATTAGGGCATGTTATCTGAGAAACTTGAGTTATTGTGATGTTATTTCTTACTCCGTTAACCAACTTTCTATATTACCTGCATGTAGACTTATGTTGAAGCCAGTGCTTATTATATTTTGTTTATGAGCATACAGTGCATAAACCATCGCATGTATATGTCTGTTCTTTCATTACACGAAACCTCATGTCTTTTTAACAAGTGCTAAAGTCTGTCTGTATTTTTTATTTCATAAATTATCAATAATATGCTCTAAATTTGTTGAGAATTCAAATTTTAAACTATATAAACGTAGAGGAAATAAATCTCTGAAATTAAAGTAATACTTTGAACCGATTTTATTTCAATACAATTTCAATCAATTCTCAGATAAAAATACTTCTGATACTTCTGAGAAGTATTATTTCTTATACTATAAACTATTTTGGTCACTTCAATCAATTGTTTAATTATTTCCACAATTTCGTATTTTTTTTTTTAATATTTTTATTATAAAAAGCAATCTGAAGACATGGGGTTTCGCGATAACGTTTACAACCATCTACTACTAGCATTCATATCACGTTTTCTTTTTTTCATTTTAGGTGTTTTCAACTTTTTCGGGTGCCCGATTGTTTTCTCGTTTAAATGACCCGTGGCGCTAGCATGAACCCTTCCGGACTACACGCACACCTTGATCGCTTGCTAAACGTATTGGATATGCTCGCAATGATGAGTATCGATTGTTTTTATTTAATGCCATCAGCACACATTTGCGACTGAAACGAACGGATACTAACGTATGATGCAGCATGCAATCAATTTTAGTTGACTTGAGGTCATTTCAACTAATGCTGTGAATATATGATCTTTAATAACGTTGACTTATGTACGTCGTATGTACGCATGTACGGAATTTATTCTTTGAAAACTATTCAAAATAATTCACGAAAAAATAATACAAAAAATGTAATGAATAAAAAAAATGTGATTGCATTAATTAAATGTCGCAAATGTGTTCCGACGCTTACAATTAAGTTGTACGTTTAGTTACGCTATTCATAACCGTTTTATTGGCTTCTGTTTGCATTGTTTAAAAGACATACTTTAATTTAATAGAGCTATATTACACTTGAATGGACCTAACTTGAGGCGTTGTCCTTGTTAATGTAAATAGTGATATGAAGTGCTTGCATAAACAATCATTGATTCTATGACTGATATTAAAATATCGAAAGGTCCTAATTGTCTTTCTCATGGCTGTGCCCGTAAACTCATCTATTAAAATGTAGAATTATATTTAGAAAATTGATGAGAAATTCTAAATGATATTTAAAAATGCTAAAGTATTAAGACATTCCAAGCCTACATACTCGTTTACACTGACAGATCTGTATTTGTTTATTTTTAACTACGAATATTTTTCTCAAATAACATTCCATTTGCAGACTTGCAAGACTGCTAGTTAATATTTATAGCTAGAGTTTGAGTTATAACTCTTTTGAAATAAATTGTGTACATATTTTATGACAACAACAGTGCCAATTATAAACTAATTCATGTTACATATTCGTCCAGCTAATTTAATTGTTCAAATAATTGTTTCCGCAGTGTATACATTATGTTTTAGTGGTCATATACCCTAAATTTATCTACAGTTATCCTGTCCATTACATAGCTCATCGGTTTTGCGTACAACTTAAACATATAATATATCTTTTAGTATTTAATTAGTTACCATTTCGTTGTGTGATTTTCATTTTGTTACTATTTTAATTTGTTATTTTATTTGCACTTTTGGTGAGTTTATAATTTTTAATTTATTATTTATTATATCTATATACATTTACAATTTTACAAGCTTAGGAAATAATACTACGTTCGTTTTTATATTAAACTTTTGTTGCTACATGTTTTATAATATTATAATTAAGTTACTTAATTTCGTTCAAATTTGTCGCACCTTTCTTGAAATATTTTACAGTATATAATGATAATATATTTATTGCTTAACAGTATTTTATTTTATAAAAAATATGAAAATACTTATAACGTGCAACAACACTTCAAAATCAAGTCATTATAATTACCCTTAATAACAATAAAAACATAAATAAGACAAAAAATAACATAGAGTCTGGTATGTTAAATGAATACTGTGATAATTCGATATGCCCTTAAAACAAGGATTAATAGTTCAATCAGTTTAATGAAATTATACAAAGGCTATTTACATGCTTATTTAAAAAAATAAACAGTCTTTTCAGGAAAAGCTTCCTTAGAATAATATGACTGAGGTGTTGCATACAATTTAATTCAACAAAAAAAAATAATTTCACACGGAAACTATAATTGTTTCCAACTTCAAGAAGGTTTTAATTTAAAAATGGTGGCTACTATAGGCTAATGGTAATGTGTTATATCGTACATTTATTGCACAAACAAAGTCAAAGTATTTTTATAGATAATGCAGCGAAAGACATTTTTCTCTAATAAATAATAGCATCAGATCCAACTTTGTCATGTCCACGTTCATTCGTTCGTTTAAGCATGACTGAAGCAATTAAGCACATACTTATATTTATAAGTAATGCAATATATCGTTGGTTTAAAGGTAACACCTAACTGTTTTACGTTTTACGCAATTTAGGAGATAGGACATGCTATTTTCCTCTGTTTTTTTATAATTCATCGGTGGGAAAAAAAAAATTAAAAATTACAGGTCTCCTCCTTTTCACTCAGCATAAAAAAACTGTAAATAACATGAATTCGCAATCCATGCTAAGGATAAAAATAAAAATATACTTTTGTCAAAAATGACGTTGAATTGTTGAACTTTATCTTAAAACCGGATATATATTGAAGCAAAATATTCTTATAATTACTGAGGATTTTTTCTTTTTTCCAAATTTATAAATTTTTATTAATAAAAGTACCGCTTCGATAAATGAACATTTCAAACAGTGTATGTATGAAAAAATCTTTCACACACAAATATAATAAAAATAAAAATGGTTTTCCTTATTATGTCTAAAATAAATCAACAAAAAAAAATATGTATGTCGGAATTGACAGTCAAATGGACGTAGAAGTCGCGGACGGATTTAAAGCTGTAACTGATATTTACTATAATTTATCTTGATTCAGTATTTCGCTTTACAAAAACGTAACAACTTTTTGCACAAAAGCTAGGATAATAAACTCGTAATTTTCCTTCCCTATTTACAATATTATTTTATTTATCATTATATCACATTGGTGCTAGTGTAATACCTTATTTTATTTTACAAGTATTTTTTTACTTTACTTATAATTAAGTCTATCATCGAATAAAGCATTTTAGCACAATAAAGATACAGATAATGTGGCTAATTCTCATACTAATAACCAATATGTGACATTAGGTATCTAAAACATTATATATTTTTCTATGATATTTGGTAAAATGTAGCAGCTCTTAAAATAATCTACTTTAAATCATAAACAAATCACGTTTATTGTACTATTATTTATTATATTTTTTGAGAGATTGTTACTTACGATTATTTATCCCTTATTTTTAATTTTATGCTTTTATATTGTATATTTTACAATCTGTTGTGATTTCATATAATTGAGTATGTATTAATTACATATAAATCTTTTTCAAGAAGTTATTGTATTAAGATCTCTATGATAGCTGTCAAACGTCGCTTTTCTCTTAAATAAATATAACATAAGTTAGTTTTGTGCATGGTAATACGAAGCTAAGTTTAAATATGCGGAAATATTTTGATCTACTTATAAAGTTTCAATCAGTTTAACAGGTGTCATGGCGATCAAACATAATTCTTAAATCATCACATTCAATAAATGTTTGATTAAATAATATTAAAAATTTTGTTATGTAGTTTATAGGCGAGCAATATTTTTGTTACTATTATCGATAAGTGACCTGTAATATTATTATACTAGAAATAAATAGCATTAAAATTGATACAATTTGTTTTTATGAGATGGGAGAAACCTAAATAGCAGAGAGATAGTGGAGTATAAGGAGAAACCTACATAAATATTGACCTTATTAGTAACAAAGCATTTGTAATCAGTATCAGAAAACACTTCTATCCATTTGACATCTGTTTATGTAGATAATATTATAAAATTCTACTTACTATACAACCTTGGCAATATTCGTTAAATATACAGGTAAACAAATGTTTTATATGAACACACATATACATAACTTATGAAACTTAATTGTTTGGTATTTCATATAAAATTATAATTTGATTTTGCATATGAAAACAATTTTATATCGTCGAGTCAATGGCTGCTTCATTCAAAGAACTGCTCAACTGAATTTCTACGTGGTTTTTGCGTACGGATCCAAACTTAACGCTGCTTACTAATACAAGCTGATTATAACGCATACTTAGTTCAAAAACCCCTTACTCCAACCGCCAACAACCAACGGCCAATGGCTACTTAGACACTTGTACTTTATCTCTTGTCAACTTACTTGATTACATTAAAGAAAATTTATTACAGGCCATTACAGAAATTTGTACAAATAATTAAATAGTCGCTGATCAATTTCGAGTGTTTTGGATGTACACGTTACATCAATAAACTAAAAACCATCACGATTATAATGGGTTTATATGCATTATAGTCGTGGCAAGGGTAATAAGATAGTCATATGCTAGCCAAAGCAAATTTGGCAGTTTATATAAGACTAGCTGTGCATTGAATAGTATATAATTGAAAACTGTACTTTGTTGTTTGGTTCCAGTGCCGAAGGAGCCAGAGAGACCAGAGGTCCCGCCGAGCCGGCCAGCGGAGCCCCCTCGGCCGCCGCCCGCGCGTCCGCCCGCGCCCCAGTACCACACTCCACACCCACAAGCCCCTCAGGTCTCTGGGGGACTCTTCTCGTCTATTAAGGACGGCGCTGGCAGCTTCCTTAAGAACTTGAAGGATACATCGTCCAAAGTCATGCAGACAGTCCAACAGTAAGTATATAACCAAGGTCTTGCTGTCAAGATCACAAATTGTGTTAGAATCAGTATTCTAACATAGTTGCTGCGATAAATTATTTCAGTTATTCCTACATTAGATAATGCGAAAAGTTTACCTTAAGTACCACTTAAGATATATTTTCTAAACATGTTTATGCGATTTTAGCCTCGTGTACATATCGTCGTAAATATAAAATTGAAATTTCTTTACAAAATTTTTAACATTTCAGATCAATTGCTCGTGCGGATTTGGATATCAGCTACATAACAAGTCGAGTCATTGTAATGTCTTACCCGTCAGATTTGTTGGAGAGTGCTTACAAAACCAATCATATTGACGACGTGCGGGTGAGTTCACTATAAAATGTTATCTTATTGTGTTTATAATCTGATTCTTGTAATTCTGCCGGAAGAAATTGATAGAGTTGATAATTTATAAAAAATAATATTTAGAATAAAGAAAATTGTGTGTGTGATAGTCTCGTGAAGAGCTTACTATAGAAATGATCCTATGAAGTAAGGTCTTCACGTACTAAATGTCTTACGTGTCCCCCAGATGTACCTAGAGAGCCACCACCCGGGCGGCAAGTACTGCGTGTACACGGTGCAGGAGGGCCGGGGGCGGTTCCCGCGGCGGCAGCTGGTGGCGGACGCGGGCGTGTGGCCGCTCGACGAGCACCGCGCGCCGCTGCTCGCGCCCTACTACGCGCTGCTGCAGCACATGTACCACTACCTGGGGAGGGACGACAAGAGCGTGCTAGTTATAGCCTGCCAGGTACCTAATTGTCAACAGATCTTGTGCAGTACTGCGCGTTGTTGCAGCACATGTTGAGCGGAGTGTGCTTGCTATAGCCTGCTAGGTAACTAGTTAACAGGTCTCACACCCTCCTACGCGCTGCTGCAGCTCATGCACCACTTACTCGGCCGGGGGAGATTACCAGGGTAGGGACGAGAAGAGCGTGCTTGTTAATTGTTATAGCCTGCCAGGTAACTGAAGTATTTACAAGACATATCCTTTTACAATAGAGGTAAATATTAAGTATTATGCAATGCCTAAACTTTGGTTGAGAAAAATAGTTGATTACACGTTTTATATTTAAAGCTCCATTACACAAATAGTTAATTATTTAACATCTATTTTCTACATTTTATCGTTTTACAATAAAGTATTTAACTACATACTTTTAATGTTATAGTCATTGCACCTGTAAACGTGACAGAATTTTGACATAATTATGTTGATAGATATAAATATGTTATTTATATTTATGTAAAATTTAATAAATTAAACCTCTGTACCTACCTACCTACTCGCTAAAAATATTTTGTACACAGATTCACGCAACTAAATACTCTTAATTCCAGGATGGAAAATCAAAGTCATGCATGCTTCTCTGCGGACTCCTGTTATATGCAAAGCTAGTCACGGTTCCCGAGGATGCGCTGCAAATATTCGCCGTGAAACGAACACCCATCAATATATTGCCGAGTCAGCTACGATATTTGTATTATCTTAGCAATATCGTCAGGTAAAGTGTCGTTTTATTGATTTATTTGTGTATTTTAAATGGAATTTATATTTATAACAGTGTTCCTCTACAGGCCAGAACCTGTGTTGCCGCATTTTAGGCCCGTGTCATTGGTATCGCTAACAATTCAACCAGTCCCACTATTCACGAAAGCAAGGTACGTAAAATTAAATATATAAACTTTTTTTATTAATAAACACTTCATTTTTCATCATCACTTCATATCAATTTATTATTTAGAAAATTAAAGAGCTTGCTTTCAAATTTCATTTTTATATGTAGCTAATCTTTACTATCACTAAAGATTTCCAAATATTTTATTACAGAGATGGCTGTAGACCTTACCTTGAAGTGTACAATGAAGATAGACTTATATCTCCTGCATTAAGGAACTATGACAGTATGCACCTGTATAATATAGCTGAGGGCAAGGTTAGTAAGCGTAATCGAGATCCAATATTTAAATCGTATTTTGCCCTTAATTGAACTTCGTTTCTCAAGTTCATGGTTGCACAAATATTTTACATAAACTTTACCATGCTAATGCAAAATCCTAGTGTCCCAATATGTTGAAGATTTAAAAAATTGGCAGACTTAAAAAAATAGGAACTACCGATAGAAGTGAAAACTATTTTAGCGTCTAACGCGCACAGCACACGGTCAGATATGTACGATATTTTAAACGCATATACGTATATATGTGTATTCGTGTACACAGGCCGCTTCGCATGCGCCAGTCTGATAGGCCAGTGCAGTGCATATATACTAATATAGATACAATTACGCGACCAGTTAGAGTGGCTGATGGATGGATGGATACAATTAACATTAGCATGTCGGTGACGCGACCCCATAGGATTTTACCCAACCAAAAAATGCGGCTAAAGAAGTTTTCTCTTAAAAAAAAACTATTTTCTGTACTTATATTTTAATTATTGCAAGTAATTTCTATAAACTTAAATATAAGTCCTTAGTTTTTTCTAATAATGTATTTTCCTCAGCCAAAACAGCCTAATAAAGAGTTGTAAGACGATAATGTAACGTGTCCTGGCGGTCGCAGGTAACGCTCCCGCTGGACAGCACGGTGACGGGCGACGTGGTGGTGGTGGCGTACCACGCGCGGCAGCAGCTGGGCCGCTTCCAGCGCGTGCCCATGCTCTCCGTGTCCTTCCACACCGGCTTCCTTGATTATGACCAGCACGTTATTAAGTTTACTAAGTGAGTCAAAATTTATACTATGTTGATTTCTGTTCAAAATTTAGTACATCATTAGGGAAGAAGTCAGATAGTTAAACAGATTAGTCTTTTACTCAGTCATAGTTAGAAGATGGTCAGTAAAGAAGTAAAGTAGCTATTAAGCAAGAACAAGTAATAAATTTATTATCAAATGAGTGTATTTAATAACTAAATTTACTGATTTGTAAGACAAACGATTCATGTAAGGAGCAGTAGCCAGCATCGCCTATGATTGACATTTCCTAAACAAGAAGTTTCGGGTTCCTTATTCATTTCATAATTTTCTTAGATATAATTAATATTTTAATCATAACTTATGCATTGCATGCATCAGTCATTAGATTGCCTGTATCTAAGAAACTAGTCAGTGTCGTTCCACCGTTCTCGTTTAAATATTTGTAACACAGAAAATTTATTCTTCTATTATTCCATACCTATGATCTGTTAAAGCAAACCTTGTACTTTCTTGTACATGCTCATTGTACACTTACTGTGAAAAAACCGTTTAAAAGACATGTTACATTCGCCGTGTATAGACACGATTACTGTCGACATTAATCTTAATAATTCAAACATTCATTCTCAAATATTAATTTTAATAATCGTTAAAATAACTTATGATCTTTTTTGTTTCAGGTCCGAGATCGACGGCATAGACGACACGTCGGCAGTGAACGAGCACTTCTCGTCGAACGTGTCGGTGGTGATCAGCCTGGTGGTGCAGAACGGCGAGCGCCGCAAGCCGCGCTGCGACCTGTGGGAGGAGGACCACTCCTTCCCTGTCCGGACGCCCGACGTACTCTTCTCGTCCACGCTGGAGAGGGACGAGACTATTGATAACTTTGGTAAGTCCAGTGTAGATTTATACGAAGTATACTGTATACTTTATTGTGCACTCTAACGTAGAACTCATTTAGTTCGACCAGGGAGACACAGCCATCCTCATAATTCTCCGTGAAGCAATCCGTCAAGCCTGTGTTTCGGTTAGGGGAGGAGTGGTTGCGGCTTTACTTACACATTTACCATCATCTTGGAAAAGAAATTTAGGCCGTAGTCTACAACCCTAAGTGCGAATTGGTAGACTTACTGAATCTTTGATTTTTAAAGTTAAACAAATCCTTATATTTAAAAATCTCACCGTGTTTGTCCGCGCTAATTTCCGAAACTGATTTTAACGAAATTTCGCAAAGATATATAACTTCGTCCTACTTAAAATATAGGCTTTATTTTATTTCGACTAATGATCGCGATATTTTCGTTCGCTATAATTTTTTTTGGTTGAAATTTAACATTACTTAGGCAATTAATGTAATGATAGGCAGAACAACGGAGTCCACTAGTTTAGGTATAAATGTAGGCTTTATATTAATTACATAGAATTTTACATTTGTAGGTAATGTATAATATTTTATATTTGTATTTACGCAGCCAACCTTCAGAGAAATGCAACTGCGAAACCTCAGACAAGTATGTCGTAGACCTGTATGGTAGTTTATGGTTGTGTAAATAATATATGTGTAGAAAATATATGTTACTGATCTCAACAGTCAACGGGTACCATAGAAAAAAGAATCATAAGGGAGAAGTTCTCAAAATGTTCTTGGAATTTTATCGCTCTTTAATTAACCTTGAAAATACACATACATTTTCCAGCCTAGAAGACCAAAAGACAGGAAAACCAGAAATAAACTTTTCATTATATTTTAATTATCTGAGTTATCTTATACTATCCCTATTCGTGTATTTTATTGATATACTGTATTTTGCATGTTATTTTGAGAATCTTCTCACCTTTATAAAAGAAAATAAAATTAGGACTGTTGACATAAATAACGTTTCTAACTTTGCACGATTATTTCGCTTTAACACTACATTTTAATTTTAATTTATTAATTCGTTTACGTTACATCGTATTTTTACGTTACAAGATTAATACGATTATTGCATCCAATCATTGTTGCTTCGACTCTATCCTTTGGGTACTCATTTTTTTGCTGAGTATGTATTAGTGAGGCTGCTAAATTAAAAGATACAAAAAATAAAAAGGTTTTTTGGAAGGCAAACCTAGTTTATACTGATCTGGTACCAAGCTCATAAAGTATAACAAAATTTTGTAAACTTTTGATTAAAATAATTTACAAACAACTTTACAATTTGCAACATCGATATTATTTGTATTTATCACTCCTTTAACTGCATTTTACAATTGTATTATATGTATTTAATGTACACAACTGCACTTAACCTTACTTCTATTAATGTGGGTTTTTAAAAACAAAAGCGTGTGAGCCGCCTAATAGAAGATATCTTTTTCTTATTATTGTAATTAACTCTTTTTTAATAATATAATCTATCTTATTAATATAAAAATAGAAATTTGTACATTATCAATACAAGACATGTGTAAATTATGTTGTTTCTAGATTTTGAAACTTACTAGCTTACTTTATTTCTGAACCTTAAGTGAGCTTCAAATTTCTTTTTTCCTCAAAAACCATAAATATTCATATGCACAGTTAATTATTCATAAACATCATAAGTGTTCTTCGATTGTGGAGTAATAACATGTTCATCAATTTATGCATCGATTTTATTGTATTATACACATTGCTGTTTAGATTGACTGTTTTTATCGACGTCGCACGCGGGCAAGTAGCGACAGACATAACAAGACACAATAAGCTTTAGCGCCTCTTATAGTCATGCATTTAATTTCAACCTATTTAATTTATAATCATCATAAGCACACGCCGATAATTCACATGCGGGATATTCCACCGTTGCTCTCAAGAATCAATTGTAACAAAAAATTAAATTTTCAGTGACAGCGGATTACCCACCAAGAGAAGCCGAAAAGAAACCACCCACTCGGCCAGCACCACCCGCTCCGCAGCGACCACCGCCACCGCAACAACCACCGTCCCACCACCCACCAGCAGAAACCAGTACTGCTGACTTCCTCAACCTCAGCAATGAAAACAAACCGTCAACTACAACGGAACAGAAACCAGCGCCCAAACTGAAGAGCGACGACTCGTTTGATTTCTTCGGCATGATGGAGAAGACGACCAATGATGATGCGTTCGGCGATTTCTTGAGCAACAATGCTGCTGAGAATACTAAGGTTTTTATCGAAAAAGATTTAGTGTTAAAACTGTCTAAACTTTACTGTACTTATGCAAACACATTATGCGTATTATCGTTATGCATCGAATGTCGCAGTGTTAAAGCTGCTGTGTTCTAATTTAAAGGTTAGGGTGACTTAAACTGAGGTTAGAACATATTAGAAGGGCATTTATAGTCCGCGTCAGATAGGGCAATCATTTATAAGCTCACCAGAATTTTTATCCGTTACCACCCGAGGACTGAGATCCTCGATAGTTCTTTAACCAGCAAATGTAGTTGCTGGTCAAAGAACTATTTACGATTAGCCATTTACGATCAAAACCTAAATTGGTAATAAATAAAATGCGTGGCCGAAATGCATATGGCCGGGCAAAACTTGTTAGTCTTATCACCTGATGAAGTGGAAGTAGTTGCATGCTAAAGATGAATTCAATTAATTTTTCAGCCATTTGCATCTGAGTCCATATTCGGTGACCTGCCCGCGCCATCAACCGAGCCGGTTGCGGGTAACGTGAACTCGAGCGATCCACTCAACTTTGATCCCTTCGGGCTCAACGATCCATTGCCCAAGCAAGAGCCGTTACTTACTCCGTTGATTAAGGATGACGGTAGGTGAACTTCCATATGCTAGAGCCACAAATTGTCAACTCTCAAAATAAATATTATTTATTTTATATTTTTTAAGTAGCTCATTTACTATTTATTTGCATATCTTATGTTAAAAAAACGTTATTTATTTATTTATGCTTTATTTGCACCAAACACATTGTAAAAGAACAAAAAGGCGGATTTAATCCTAAAAGCATTCTCTGCCAGTCAACCTTTGG
>DWNR01003118.1:0-12141 GCA_018250455.1 Polygonus leo | reverse complement strand
TAAAATAAATAAGAGGTGTTATAAAGAGTGTAGGTGTATAAAATAAATAAAACGCGAGCGAAGCCGCGGGTAAAAGCTAGTCATTCATATTTCTACCTGGCCGGGAACCGAACATGCGTGTTAAAGCGTTGATGTGATCACTGTGCCAAGCGGGTCGTCTATGTCTGAACATTTGGTCAACTTTTGTAATATTATGTAATATCCGGTGAATGTATTGTAGGTCAGCGATTTATCTAGTTACCATTTATTTCAAAATCCTGTAGGCGTAGAGGTTAAGTGGCAATTACATTTAAAGTATTCCGATTTAGAATCATTATGGTTCCACGAATATAACATGACTGCCACACTTATTCTTGCTTCACAAAACAGAACTCCTACCCCGCCGTCGATACGTGCCGAGCTCTTTATCAAAGTAGGCGACAGATGTTAAGCTACATGTGAGGACTAAGATAAAACGCCGCGAAAACGGGAATCTGCTTTACACACCCTTAACCAAAATATACCCTCTGCTCTACACCCGTAACCAAAATACAATAAACCAAAACAATGTATATTGCTGACTTACATTAGGCAGCAAAACCTACCGCAATGATGCAGCTGCGGGTTGGTCGAGGTTTTTAACATATAATAATAGTAAACGAGCATGCAGGCCACCTGATGGTAAGTGGTCACTGCCACCCGAACATTACTATTTACCCCTTATTACACTTTAATCGTGCCTAAGGTTGATCACAAATGCGTTGCTGCCCCTGAAGACTAAGATGTTAGCCTCTCGTGTAAGTATGGCTGGGATTTTCGCCCCTCCAAACCGAAATACAAGACTGTCTTAACGCATAATTATGAGGGTGGCGGTGGTACCTCCCCGGCCGGTGGTACCTTCGGTCAGGAATACTTCCGCAGAAATCCTTAAAAGAACCTTAGGCTAATATTACATCTGTTAACTTCGGGTATTATATAACGTTAATGATAGATGTTCACGGACAGCATTGACCGTTTAAATCAGATGGGTTTCAAACGCTTCTGCTACTTGTGTGTTGCAAAAATAAACGAATCTAGAAAGTCGTGACAATTTTAATGTAGTCTTCTTTACTTCAGTCGAATAGTTGCAAACTCGTATTTAGGTCATGGCCTTATATTTTGCGCGAAGTACCACGTCACAATTCGGCGTTTGCAACCTTATGATGCTTGAAATTACCTAACTCGTTTCGTATACGGAGTAGTCTTTTAGTATTACTCTAAATAGGAAGTAGGTCAGAGGTGCTTCAGACAAACGAGTACTTCGAATTCGGATTTTTATTTATATTTAAAATTCAGTATTAAGGCATTCAGTATTTTAGATTCTACTTAACATATTTAATTACCAACTCTATTAGCTGACCGTTCTGGTATGTAATGTCTTTAAATATTATGTAGTCCACCAATTCGCACGTGGCTAACGTGGGGGACTATGGCCTAAAATCCTTCTCATCTTATTGTAAGAGGAGATTCATGCAAATCCGTGGGGCAACAATTAGTTGTGATTATTAATATTATGGTAATGACAATATATAAATAAACCATCATAACGCATTGGATAACTTTTTTTTAAACTACAACATGTTGGATGATGGATAATGCTGTATTGTGCTACTACGATATGTAGTATATAGTATGTTTAACTACTCAGAGCACGATGCACTTACTCGTGTGCCTACGCTTCACTCGGCATCCAACGTGGGCGTGGAGGTTATCAGTGACATCACGACTACGAGGTGTTCGCGGGGTTGTGATGTTCAAGAGTTACCTGCTTCTTCATTATAAATAGGAATTGGGTCATGCACAACTAGATAAGAATGTCGGAAACAATAGTTGACGTGTGACGCCGAGTTTCAGTTGACCTTTCCTGTCTTAATGATTTGTGTTTGTTGTTGGGATTAAGTTATATACATTGTACTATTCTATATGTAGTACAACTTAGGTACTACAGTACTTAAATTGATAGGTAATAAAATTCCACCTATTCTGAAAGCTGAGACGTTATAAAGGGGATAAGAATAGTATCAAACAAATACCTGATACCTGTTACCTGTATGAATATTATTATAGCAGTGGATAAATCATTGGTATTTATCTATTGGGTTGCTTAAACTGACGGCGAATAATTGATCTGTTAATGAATGCTTAAAATAAAATGTCGCTTGTTCAATATGACAACACCTTTCGTGTTCAATTAATATCATATCTAGCACCCTGTTCCTATCATGCATGTACTGATACATTTATTTTAGTCGTTCGATACGATTGAATTCTGTAGATTACTAATGCGTGTTATATTTATCTCATAAACCTCAGACTTACTATTGGTTGCTGTATTTTATTATGACATGGAGACCTGATGTCAAATATTGAATATCGTATTTGGCCCTGATCTTAATTAGCTCCGATTTTGACATAAGAAGAGACGAATGCTAATAAAAAATCGGTGTTAAAGACGTTAACCATGTTTATCGATTTTAGTGTACACAATCAATTTCAAACGATTGATAAAATCTCAGAACATTTTCACTACATAATTAATGTTTTAATTTCAATAACCACATAGGATTGCAGTATGTTTACAAAAAACAAATCGTTTAATCGTATAAAAAGCTAAAATTAAATAGAAAATCAACATGTAAACATAGCTTGTGTGTAGATTCGCAAAACGTTCCTTTTTATTACGTAGGTACTGTCCTAGTTCGAGCGAAGTCTGCGTCTGGGGGAGTTGCTAAATGAGCTCTAGTTTTTAAAAGCGATTATCTATTTTGATAACTAAACAAACAGATCTTTAGCTTGTTCGTTACTACTGGATTTTTCATTATTTTGTGAAGTGTTTATAGTTTTGGATAAGCTTTAAACGAACTTGTTAAGAGTTTAATTGAATAATATTCTAATATTATTCTTACAAATTATTAATGATAACATTCGTGATAAAGTCAATTTTAAAATATTGTAAGACGTGAATACAAAAAGTGAAATAAAATAAGAACAATGAACATCTTAATTGAAATAATATGAATAACACGTAAATGCTTATCCACGAACATGCCTACTTAATACTAATAGTAATTTTAAAGTTTCAAAAATAAATCTATGAATGGTAGTATTTTTTTTCTATAATTTATAAATGGCAAACGGCCACCACATGGTGGGAAGTAGTCATGCCGCCTTGCGTCATGTAATCAACCTCATAAAAGATTGACCAAAAAACAAATGGGTGTGGTGGACGGTATTGCCCCAGGCGAACCGCGTGCAGGTTGTACAACCTGCAAAATATTGGCTGCATGCCCGTTTGCTATTCTCACCACAATAAAAACGAATGTAGCAATAGCAACTGTATTGGTGCGTGCGTCTCATTTTGCTATATAAATATTTGCCCTGTAAAATATAGCTGGCAATTTACACCTCTGCCATGAATGCATCCCAATGATAAACGATTTGCTTGTCCGTTCGAGAGTGGGTGTTAATGCCTTCGGTCACTCATTGTTGTCATTGTCACCAGCCAATGTCATGCTTTGTCGCACTTGCACTTTCCTATTTACTAATCTCTTCGGACCTTTATCGTGTTTTTATGGGCGCTCTGTATTATATAATTGCATAATAGGCGTGGAAAAAAATGACTGTCACTTTCAGATACTTTCCCCTAACTTAGGGAAAGTGTGATATTTATCTATGGAAACATATCTGAAATCTAATTGCATTGAAATGTTTCATTTTTTTGGATTTAATGTGCCTTTGTCAGAAGACGCAATATTATTACTCAATGAAGGGTTAATTTAAAGTTAAATCAAAGTGTATTAAGTGCGTATTTATAAAAAATAAATACAGTGAAGATTAATCCTTCATAAGCTGTCTATTGAAATGGTTTATGTATTGTTTTTGTAAAAGTACTAAAAATGTGGTAGCACAAAATTGTTCCAAATTTTAATCTATCAGTTTCAAGTATATGTATATGTACGTTAAATTTGCAGGATGTTTATAAACAAAAATGGCATATTAAAATTTATTACTAAAATAATTTATTTTTTGTGGCAGGTTTGATATAGTAAGAAAACTGGGCCAAGGAACGTACGGGAAAGTTCAGCTTGGTATCAACAAGAAGACCGGGCAAGAGGTGGCTATTAAAACTATTAAGAAGTGTAAGATCGAGTCGGAGGCCGACCTTATACGGATCAGGCGCGAGGTGCAAATCATGTCTTCCGTTAGGCATCCCAATATTGTACATATTTATGAAGGTACGTTCCATAATTCCGTAGTTGTCATTTACTTAAAGTGAATATACAATTTTAGCTTCATATGAATTCACATCGAAAAAATCATGTATTGTAATTTCCTAAAACAATTATAATAATAAGTGATTAAACATCTATTTTTTTTTAGTATTTGAAAATAGTGAAAAGATGATCCTTGTCATGGAATATTGCTCCGGAGGAGAGCTTTACGATTACCTCAGTCAGAAAAAAGTATTACAGGAGGATGAAGCTAGAAGGTTAATTTTTATCATTTTTATTGTTAATCTTTTCTGGTCTAACCTTTTTTTTATCTAAAAATGTAGTTATATTCTTTTTTAATATCTATACATATAGTAAAACAGTAAAATAAATCTGTTTGTTCGGGCTAATCTCCCAAACTACTAGACGGATTCGAATGAAACTTTTTTTGGTGTATAGATACTAAGCCTGGTCAACATTTAGAACACTTTTTACTGCGGGAAAAACGTTCATTCCTTCGGGAAATTCTGTAATATTTTATATGGCAGAACAACGTTTGCCGGGTCAGCTAGTATTTAATATATTATAATTAATTAACCTATTCATATTACATACAATATTAATAAGTAAATACATATTCATAACAGTATTCACAGAATTATATTCCTTGTCATCTTTGATTGGAATAGGAAGATGAAGCGAATCCGTTAAAATGAGTTGAGAATAATTTATGTTGTTATTTCAGGTTATTTCGACAGATCGCAACCGCTGTGTATTATTGCCATATACATAAAATTTGCCACAGAGATTTAAAATTAGAAAATGTATTACTCGACGACACTGGTAGTGCTAAGGTATTAGCAAAATTTTGTATAATGTGATAAAATGTGTTAGACCCACTGACTAAACTTTGTATATATTACAGATTGCCGATTTTGGTCTTTCAAATGTATTCAAAGAAACGTCTCTTCTATCGACGTTTTGTGGGTCACCCCTCTATGCGTCACCAGAAATTGTTAAAGGGACACCATATATAGGACCTGAGGTAATGAGTGTTAATTAATATTGTTTCATAGTTAAAATTTTCATGCTTAAAGATACTTACAAAGTAACAATTGGATATGCAGTCAACACAGCCAGCTCCTTTAAATTGATCATTCAGATATACATATATTTTATAAAATATGAAATATAGATTAAGTTTATATCTTGAAGTTATTATTAGTTAATATCAATCAGTTCTGACGTATCTTACTGTAACATTTTTTTTTCTCAAGGTGGATTGCTGGTCTTTAGGAGTTCTCCTATACACTCTAGTCTACGGGGCCATGCCATTTGACGGCTCCAACTTCAAGCGCTTAGTCCGACAGATCAGCAATGGCGACTACTATGAACCTAAAAATCCTTCCTGTAAGTAAACTGATTGTTAACTGATTGAAAACGGCCAAGGACGACTTTCTTTTTCGAAGACAAAGATGAAACACCTATGAAATTAAAGGGAATCTGTACACACCACCTGAAAATTCAAAGGCAACAGTTCTATGCTGCTACTTAGGAGTAATAATAGAGTCTGTGGCGTGGCATGAAGGCGTTACATCTTCATTATTTGTATGTTTTCTTATTAGGTACATGTAAATAATTTTAATCCATTTCATTAATGTAGAAATTGCAAACAAGGAAACTTTATTTGAAACATAGATGGGGTGTCCGAATCAGTTTAATTCCATGGAACAGTTCTATGCTACATAATTTAATTACATGAGTATAAACTAAAGTGCGATTGAAACGCACGGGTAAAAACCGGGTGCCAGTGAGGATTGATTTTTACGAGTTCATTGTCTTTGATATCTGCGTAAATATCGGATAAGTGCTCGAATTCTTTTCAACTACAAAAAATGTTGTCTCTTAAAATTTGTATGTTTGCCAATTGTTTCCGATAGTGCACGCTCTTCCATCGCATTTAAATAGATCGTAGTTCATACTGACATTAATTTTTAACGACGCTCTGTCATGCTTTCAGACAAGAAATAGTTTGTCGTTATTACCATAAAGATTTGTTGTGCACCATTTTATACTAGAAATATAATGTCTACTTTTATTACAAGTTATATTCAAATGAAGTAGAGTGTTAATTCAATAATATCAAGTCTGCAGTACAAACAAGGCTATAAATGACATGCGAACATTTATCGTGACTATAATACGTTTAAAGTAATGTTGATTGCGCATTTGTAGGTTTTCATCACAGAAATAACTTTAAGTGCTACTTATGCGGATAAAATTTTACGAGAGTGTATATGTTTTTCATTTTCAGCTGCATCGCCACTGATTCGTGACATGTTAACTGTGGACCCGTTGAAACGAGCGGATATCGCCTACATTTGTGATAATCCGTAAGTTATTTAAGAATGAGATCATACGAAATATATGAAATAAATTATATTTGTTGATGATGTTTTTGGTTTTGTTTAAGTGTTGAAAATGCATAAAACGGGTTGATTCAATTGGAATACATATGGTATTCCTGCTCAAGCTCATGTTGGTAAAAAAATAATGTCCAATAGTGGGACAGTAAAGAGTTAATGATAAATATCATGTTATCACAACCATTTCGTTGTTTTCATGTCTGGAGTTTGTGAGAAGCATTGGTCTACTTAAGATATTGGTAGTATATAATAGGTATGGTATTCTACCTAAATAATAGGTTTCCCTAATTAAATGGTCAATAACCCCGGCAGATGGGTGAACATGGGGTGTGAGACGTCGTGCCTGGAGGTGGCGGAGATGCTGGCCGCGGAGACGCCCGTGCGGCTCGACCTGCTGCTGTCGCTCGCGCCCGCCGCGCCCTCGCACTGCAACAGCGTCGTTGTACCGCCCGAGGTAACTGAGGCTGGGGCAGGGGGACAGGGGGACAGGGGGGGGAACATGGGGTGCGAGATGTCGTGCCTGAAGGTGGCGGAGAGGCTGGCTGCGGAGACGCCCGTGCGGCTCGACCTGCTGTCGCTCGCACAGTCGTAAGTGCCCGAGATAACTGTGACTGGGGCAGAGGGACAAGTGCACAAGAGGACTGGAGACGTCGTGCCTAGAGCTGTTGCTCGCACTGCAGGAGAGGTTGGGGTTATTATAGGGGTTCTTAGCTCAATTTACTAACAGTTAGCAAATGTAAACGACTGTAGGTTTAGGACACAAAGTGACTATAGTATTCCAGGATTGTGATCAATAACTCACATTGACAATTCCCCGAAAGAAAGAGTACCATGGGTTACAAAATAGCAGCATTGTCGTGCTCTCTAAAAAGAGGTTCCAAAAAGTAAACGAAAGGAGACTGTGATACGTAGATAGGAAAACATAAAGATAATCAAGTCATTTGAATAATGCATATAATGATTTATTTTATTTTAGGCGGAAATGGGACCAGAGGAAAGCTGCACAGACCTCACGAGTTCAACATCAATGGCTGTCGAGCCCAGTAATTCTGCAGAAAAGAGGATCTTAGAACTTGTTGCAGGTACAGTGCTTACACGAATTGAAGAATATAATTAATTATCAATATAATTAATTAAAAATTCCAATTTAGTAGGACATGTCTAATGTTTTACCTCCATTACGTCCATACAAAATTACTGTTAAATTGCAAGTTGTGGTATTTTTACATACTCATGAGTGGCCTTTAGTTTTTTTTTTCACTGTTGTACTAAAAAGACACATACTTCCTTGTATACGTACTTCCTTGTCCCAACTCAGACTTGCATCTTGACTTTATCATTAATACCATATCGATTTTATATAATATCATTATGCATAGCTGTTCTATTATGTCGGGCAGAGGGCGGCGAGGACGCGATCAAGCCGTCGCCGACGCGCACGCTGGTGGCGGCGGGCGACAACAAGCGCAAGCTGGACGCCGCGCGCTCCGCCACCGCGCTCGCGCGCAAGAAGGAGCGCGTCGCCAGGTGCCTACCCACGTAGTTGTATAACGACTTCACAAGGAACTGTATAGTGTAGTATTGTCAAGACTATATTTGTTGGTACTATGTGCAAGCACGTTGTTGATGATAACATTTATTTAGATCTAAAGATCCAAAAACCGTATAAAGGTAGCAAACGAGCATGCAGTCCAACTGATGGGTGGACCATGGGTGGACATGGACATCAGTAATCATGGCCAAGTACAATTAAATCATACCCAAGTTTGATCACAGATACGTTGCTACCTCTGAGGTACATATTAGTAGATGTTCGCCTCGTGTATAAGTAGGTATAGCCGGCAACCATGCCTCTGCAAACCGACACAAAAATTGCTTCTCTGAGAAAGTGAAAGTACCTCCCCAGTCGAACTATACAAATAATATTACAACTTAACATATATATAAAATTTTGTAATATTATGTAATTATAAAAGGATTATGACTACTACTTACACTAACTAAAGCGTAAAATTTTGTAAATTACTGTTCCAGTTGTGCAAGTATCGCTCCGCATTCACCAGTGTTGCCTGAAGAGGGCCCTCCGGAGTCACCTGAGGCCGAGCAGACCCCTGAACCGGCAAGTATCTTATAGGCATATTTGATGTAGTGTGGACTTTGATACTTTGTTTTCAGCCGTTTAACTGTAATCATAAAGAAAGAAAAGGCAAAAATACTTTGTTTTCAGCCGTTTAACTGTAATCATAAAGAAAGAAAAGGCAAAAAGACTTTATATTCTAGTATCACACTTGTCTAATATATTACTTAAAATATTTTTATGTGCGTATTATTTTAGGCTCAAGGTAGCTTTTTTAAGTAGTAATATTAAATATTTCGTCATGACTTTTAGGTGCCATCAACTCTAAAATCATCAGCGACGATGACAATAGCTCCAGCGCCAATGGAGCTAGCCAAGGACGCCACTGTGGAGATAGTGAAACCGCCGCCAAAGGAGGAGGAACCCAAAGAGAAGGTCAAGCCTCGCGCGACCGTGCAGAAGAAGATAAAGAGCTCCCCATCTAAGGTTGAAGAGAAAATATTGCCTGAGAAAAATGAAGAGCCAAAAGTTAGTTAAAACTTATGTTTCAGGTAATATAATTGAAGACATGAGTGGATGAAGGGGATATAGTAAAATTTGTTGATTTTGAAAAAATAGGCTACAAAGTATTGTTACCTATTGATATTGTTGCGTATTTATCACCCCCCTTAACCCTATATCAATTGCTATATGTTAAATTAATCTTAAAACAGATTTTAAAGTCTTATATGCTTTGCAGGTACATAACTCCTTCGTTGAGTGTAAAAAATTTAAATTCTTAAAAATGTGACATAACTCCTTCAACGACTCATGCCTTCAATTGTTTTGTTGTATTTTATTCATAAATAACATTGGAAAAGTATATGTACTGTAAAACTAAAAATAGATAATATGAATTTTGATATAATATGAACTGCGCAAAACTGCCGTTGCGGATTTTTACGAATATTGGATTGATAATCTTAAAGGGAGACGCACAAAGAGACAGCTCCTGAAGCCCATTATATTATTTCAGGTGGAAGAGACAAAGCCAAGTTCAGTAGCGTCAGCAGCGGACAAGCTGACGTCGCTCGCCATCGCGTCCGCCGCCGCGCCCGCCACCGCGCCCGCCGCCGCACCCGCTGCCGCGCCCAACCTAAGAAGTTGTCTATACCAGGTCATTTTGAAAATCCTATCGTGGAAAAAAATCTAGAAATATTTTTTATTTAATAGAAGCAATCAATGAGCATGCAGCTCATATATATATAAAATGAAAATGAATCATTGAAATGTTTGTACGCGCATAACATCCAAACGACTGCACCAAATTGTACAAATCTTTCTTTTATGTGTTCGTTATTGTCAAGAGAAGGTTTTTATGAAAAAAAAAACAGCAATAATCGGCTTTGATCGCGGGATAGTAGTAGAAGTACACCTGGACAGCTAGTAGGTAATAAATAATAATATATAATCAGCATTTTCACCCATGGACATAAATAAGCGAATCTGGTAATTTGCATTGAAATACATAAAAATTAGGACTTTCCGTTATCTTCCCTTATGTCTTTAATCATTATTGATAATGTATTATATTAAAATACGATATTGTATTCTAATAATGTAATGTTATTAACTATTTTAGGCGGCAATGTCGGAAGCTTCAAGGAGCAATTCGAAAGAAGAGCTTCGCTCACGGCTCCGGAGGTGAAGCGGAATGTTTCTAAGCCAGGTACTGAAGGACTAGCTATTTTTTAAATTGAATACACTAATAAGTTTTAATTTCTCAAAAATCAATATTTAATATGATTTGTTGTACTTACATTTGAATAAAACAAAGGATAAAACATTCAATGGACCTTAATATTTAGCGTTTGTGAATAACGCTTACCATTCCTATAATTTTACCGGTTAGTTGTAGTTATATAAAATATTTTTTATTGCAGTCGTGTCAAAGATCGCTAAGCCGAAAGCTCAAAGTGAGGACCGCGAGTTGTCGGCCAAGAGCCCGGAGAATAACGGCACTGTGACGCTGCAACAGATCGGCATTGAACCCTCACCTGTAAGGATGGTCTTTGTTTTATAAAACCAATTCTAACGTTTATATTTTGCTTAGAATCTTTCTAGTTATATATATATTTTTAAACCATTAAATGAATGGATTTGTTATTCTAAAGTGCCGCAAAATTATACAATAAACTTAAATAATATAATTAAATTACATATATTAAATAGACATGCTGATCTAAGTATGTTGCAGCTATCTTTAATTAGTGTACTTAATCTACTTTTTTTTTGTTTTAACGTAATGTGTTTTCATTTTAGACTCAGGTGGAAGAAAATAATCGTATAGGTGTGAAAAAGACAGAGAGCGAACCATCGCACAGCTCGACTTCCGTCGATCCATCCGTTTTATTGCAGGATGCTCGAAGGTAAGGCTAACGTGAAAGTATCGACTAAATCACAAATACATAATGTTTTCGTAATATTCATCAATTAAAATAGTTTTAAGTGTCTACTTTTATTCTGTTTCATTTATTTTTTTTAATATTTAGGCCTTGTATGCTTATTTTTTTTTTTGCACAGTGTATTAACCGAACGCTAATAAATTGATTTGAGAGTGAATATACCCATTTTAATATCTCTAATCATCCTTTATACTTTATATTATAGCCAATTGCAAAAATATTTACTTTTATATTTCCAGAAGTCTTCAAAACTCTATGGCCAAACTGGTGGAGGAAAAACAGAGCGAAGAAAGTCGCAGGCGCGCTGCGCGAGATATTATCTCTTCTGCTATTCGAACCGGTAAGCCGCATCTTTCTTTTGCAAATAAATTAGTTTTACTAGAACGTATTTAATTGTACAGTTAATATTTTACCTGAATTAGCTGTAGAGCAATCGCTTGTCCTTTCCGAATATAATTATGTCGTTCGAAGGTTATTAGTTCGTTTGAATATTATAAAATTCTTATTGGCCAAAATTCAGCTTCAGTATTTTTCCAAAAATATTTTATAATAGGAATCAATGCATTTAATTCCCAGCACACTTATAATATAATTTATGTTTCATTATTTCTAATTTTATTTAATACACACATACATCTTCACGCCAAATTCCTAATAGGTTAGGCAGAGAGTATCAAGTGCCACATGGCACGGTTCTGGCATACTTGCCTAGCTTCTTCCACTTTCATAATTTTCCTCATACAAATAATATTTACATTCTCATTTATTTTATTTACATTCTATTAAATATTCTTATTTAATAGAATGTACTCGTATATGTAGATAACTCATGGGTTTAAATTATGTTTCTTATTGTTTACTTGAAAACTGAAAGCCCATTCTGTATTTAATGTGCTTTACTCTACAGGCAAACCGCCAGTACCATACGGTCGGTCGTCGTCAGCGGGCGTAACGAGCCTGGTGTC
>DWNR01003117.1:0-12142 GCA_018250455.1 Polygonus leo | reverse complement strand
TATTTTCTTAAAGTTAATTGATATGTCATGTTATTATCCCAGTAGATTGGAACTTAAGAAGATATCGCTCCCGAAAACAAAAAATAAGCCGAGGGCTAACAACTCCTGCTTCAATAATATCAAGACATTTCTAGCGACCAAAATAAACAAAACATCGACTCAAATTAGGTAAAGATAATAAAAAGTCGCTGAAAATAAGAAAGATAGGAAATTTTGTTGTGTACCTCGTTGAGAAAGATTGGTCCAATAATGAAATATTTAATCTCGTAGCGCTCGGGCGAGGAAGTGTCTGACGAGGAGGCCGAGATGAAATAAAGCACTCAATTTTGTCTCGTTTGTAGATTTAGCTTAAGCGGACAAGATGGGCGTCGGAAAAATATTTCAGACGGGAATTAAGTTGACTTATTGAATACTGTGAGTGTTTTCAGGTGTTCCTTCACTGGAAAACTAATGATAAATATAATCTAAAGCGCAGGTTTTATTACTTTTCAGGTGTAGCAGGATGAATCGTAGTTTTTTATCTTCAATCGAATCCAACTCAACCCAAGAGCTCAGAAAAAACAATTAATAAAAACACTTTGGGGGTAGAACTCCTTTAATTCAACGGGAGGTACCACCACCACCCTCATAATTCTCCGAATCCTGCGTGCAGCAACTCTTGTGTTTCGGTATGGAGAGCCGTGGTTGCCGGCTACACTTATATACGAGGCGAACATCATGAGGACTATGATGTTCGCCTATATTGGTAGCACATCTGTTATCAAACTTAGGTATTATTTAATTGAGCTTGAGAATGGTTACTGATGGGCGGCTTGCCATCAGGTGGACGGCATGCTTGTTTGCTACCTTTATACGATAAACAAAACAACTTTATATTTTATGATTGTAAAATGGGCATATCTGTTGAAAATAGAGACACAGAATGGAAAATTGAAATGAAAATGATTTGTTCGGTCGAAGATCAAATCTGAGTCGTAAGAAGCCGGTAAATAATGATACACGAAAAGACCAATACTCAACAATTGATTAAACTACAATTAAGCAGTAAAATACAAATGAAACTGATCTTAACATGCAAAGTAAACCGAATTCGAATCGTGAACCTCAGCAATGGACAACCGGCCGTGATCTGTCGAAAATTGCCGAACAAAAACCGGATTAAGCCGGTTATCGGCGGCTGCTAATAATAATAGTGTCCCCAGTAATCCGCCATGATGGATGACAGTTCCACCCTCCCCCACCCCTTTTAATTGCCGGCGTGAATATACGGCCGTCAGTCATGGGGAATTTTCGATTTATATTATAATAAGTTCGATTCGGTTTTAGTCGCAGGGCTTCTTGACGGGCCCTTTAATAAAGGTTTTGTCACTTGCGCGTGCATTCGCTTTGCGGAGCTAATCGAATTGGGGTGATGCAAAAATAAGGCGCTCTTCACGCTTAATTCAAATAGCTGTGCGCTTTTCTTCTTTGTTTTCAGACACCTTTATTAGTGAATTTGGGGAAGAAAACGAAGTAACAGTAAGATATTTAATTTTCAAATAAGGCAATAAACTAAAAAATGTTCTTACTGTGATTTGGGTTGTTCATTTGGGTTAACATGACCCGTTCTGTAGTCTGTAAGCAAGACTTTTGATCGTAAATGATCAAAAGGTTACACGATTTTAGAAGTTTTTAGAAAAAATTGTAACATTTTGTTTTGTGACATGGGCATAAATAATTGAAGTAATGGTGCATAATTGTTTAAAAGTCGTAATTACCTACTGATATATGAAGCTTAAATATTTCCTAAACTTACAAGTTCCTACAAAACGTGCTAATAGTTAAGATTCGATATAAACGCTTTTCATCGGGTGAGATCAAGTCAACATTAACTTATTATGTATAAAAAAAAACGCCGGGCCAATATGATGAAAACGCCGAAGCCTAATCCTAGCCCAACGCCAGCAAGGCCTAATTCCTTTTAAACTAGGAGAGAGTTGGTGTCGAATTTAATTAATAGTTTCATGAGTATATAGGTATATAGTATGTCCTTCTGGTCAGCAGCAGAAAACATTTTTTCCTCAGAACAACAAGTAGCATTACCATCTCTGGATAACTTGCGGAATTTAATGCTCTCCAAGATTCTTATAAGAAATATAACGTGTTATCCCTTTTAAGTAATAAATAATGTAAATAATAAATAAAAGAAATCATCATTCATTTCTTCGATCTTCCAATAATGTTAAATCCAATAATTACGAATTTTATTTTGGTCGCTTTCAAATGATGAAACTAAGAATATTTTAAGTAAATAATGCAGACGAAAACATTCTAAACTCGTTAGTTGTGTGATATAAGAATTAGCAGCGACAAAAATATTCCTTCCAGGAATAATTAAGAAGCATCGATCAAATAGGTTGATACTAATATAGTCCTGAAGGTTCATTAATACTGAGCCAGTTTACAAGCTGTGTCGCTGGTGAGTCGAAAAGCGGGCAAGTTAACTAGTGCGATAGAATCGAAGACAAAGAAAACTTTTAGGTAGCGAACGTCGTTTTTGTAAATTTTTAATTAATTAGATAATAGAACACAATAACGGAAGGCTCGTAGCTATTTCACAGACAACTATGATGACATCTGTGGGAGCTCACTCGCCTACTAGTAAGTAGTAAAATAGGCCTGTCTTCCAGATGTTATCCGAGATTAATCTGCTATTTCGGCACAACCTGTTCGTTCATTAGCGAATATAATTACACAAGTTTAAAAGCAGATAGAGAATCGGTTAAGTGGACAGGTTTCTAAACTCGCTCGGTATCATCGAGGCTTAGGCCCAACCTTATTTGAACAGTTCATCTTGACGTTGGCATCTTGACGTTATCGAAACAACTTTCCCTCCAAAATACGGCTAGTAGACAGAGGCTAATAAATCACCAAGAACGATTGTTCGCTCTAACACTCGATTGACGACGCTGATTTTGTCCGTTTTTCGTCATAATTCGCGCCACAATGGCCGGACATGATTGACGAGTATTCGTCGTCACGCGCGCACTGACATAAATGATCGTTCATCAAAATGCCTGTCAATGCCTGGTACGGCATTCGACACGAACTCTATTTGTAAAAGCATAAGGCCTATATTCCCTCTATATAACTTATTATGTAATGAACGGGTTTGTTTATCCGTACCAATTTTGTTGTGCAAAGCTTGTCATTTTATTTATACTAGGATCGACGCCCATACATTTTATATGGGAAATTTCTCCTACACTTCTCAAATGTCTACTACATACGTTCCACTGCACGTGTCGCAATGAAATATCATCATCATCATCATCGTCATCATTAAGTTGATTCGAGAACAGTTTAGATTAACAATTTGTATGTTTACTTTATTTTTTTTACGATTTGACTTTAAAAAATACGTACACCCCAGCCCATGAAAGTTCACCCTTCTACCCCATTTTTTTTTTAAATTTGTATGGCAGAAAACTGTGTCATGGATTCAATAAACACACACAATACGAAACCACAATCACACAGACTAGAATACTAATTTCTCATTCAAATTTTCTGTCCGAGAATTCAACCCGAGATCCTCTGCGCGTCAAACCGACATGGTAACCGCTGCGCTGCGCGGGCCGTCATTGTTAAAAATATTCGTATTTCAAAAAATAATTTGCAGATGTATCGTCAATATCGACTTTTGATGTTTGCTCTACATGGTTATGGTTGATCGTGAAGTGTGACACATTGGAATAAAAGGTTTAAAGGGAACAGTTGTCCTTTTGTACGCATGGCATAATATTATTATGACTTGGCATGTTGGAACAGAACAGATGTTATGTGAAAATGTGTGTTTGTTGTAATACAAATTGTTTATTTGTACCCATTTCGTATCCCTTATAGATATAATACAAATGATAGACGACTCGCGAAGCGCAGTGGTTGACCGAGTTGACACCCAGAGGGATTGATTCCCGGCTGAATTGAATTTAGTTTTATCTTGAGTCAGAGTTGTACATGCGTCTTTGGCACCCACGAAAAAAATCGCAGTATGTGGCTAAAAGTGTAGAAAGTCTTATAATTACCACAAAATACGGTTATTAATTTATTTTTACATGTCTTACCTTTAATACTACATATTTCCTAATTTGTATAAAACTAAAACTTTATATAAATCACTTAAGAAAAATAAAGCATAGTTTTCCTAAAAAATCGTTGTATCTACTGAAAATTGAGCACCTAGTGAATAAAACTAAATAATTACGTATTATTCTTAGGCAATTTGAATATTGTCATGAATTGTTTATTTTTATACGTCTTACGAGTCTACAATAACAGACTTTATACGTCAAATTAAATGTTAAACATATGAGAATAAGTAATTTGTCCGACAACTTCACTTCCAACATTATAAATTAAACATAATTTCGCTTGTCGTTTTGTATTGTAATCATACCCTCAAAGTCATCACCCTAAACAAACCCATTATTAGACAATAACAGTTGACAATAAAGCAATGAACAGCTCGTTAAAACGCAGTCACCGGCTTTACGACAGTTATGCTGAAGGGGTCGTTAAAAGACCAAAAGATTCAGATTTAAGCCACCAACATACTGCCCCACTGCTAAGAAAGAATCTTTTCTCAGCATGAGGACTTAGACAATTGACCATTTTTTATCGTATAATGGTAGCAAACGAGCATGCAGTCCACCTGATAGAAAGTGGTCACTGCCGCCTATAGATCAGTAATCATTCCCAAGTACGATTGAATCATACCTGAATATGATCACAGATGTGTTGCCACCCCTGAGGACTGATGTTCACCTCGTGTATAAATACAGCCGGCAACCACGTCTCTCCAAATCGACACACAAGAATTGCTCCCGGAGGATCACGCGGATGGCGGTGGTACCTCCCCAGTCGAATCAAACGAGTTCTACCACCTGGCAATTATAAATGCCAAAGTTTTTAGATTATCCAACCGGTACACCCGGCACCCATCCTTCGTAAAAGTAATTGTTGCGTTGCGGTTTAAATAAGAGTGATTATCGGCTATTCTTACATAAGAAGCGATCATCTTAAGTCATCAGAGATAGTGACGCATCTGTGGTCAACCTCAGGCGGACTGCATGCTCATTTGCGATTTTTTTTATTTATTTTTTTCGATCAACCCTAAATACTAAATCTATGTAAGAGATTTACTTTTTAAATATTTGCATGAACTCTGTGACGTGATTAGGGTATATTCGTCAACGACAACATTTCGAAACCTATTTCGGACAGCCAGTAAACTGATATTCAATGACGAAATTGGCTCTGGACGTTACATGTCCCCCTTCGGATCTGCGGGACGCAAATGTAGGGGCTTTACACATTCAGCGAACGTACGGAACCCGCGTGTAATTTAATTGAGTGGGCCCCGCGGCCACAATGCCGCGTGATTGGCTCGCGTGCGGAATCCTAATTCAGTTGCGAATCGCTCCCAATCTTTCTCTTAACGTAAATTGTGTACGTGGGTGTTGGACATCATCATCACAGCGCATCACTATCCCGTTGGGAATGGGTTTTCTCTCAAAATTAGGGGCTAGCCACTGGCTAACTGCCATTTGGTAGACTTTACATTTTTAAGTTTTTTTTTTTAATTCTCGCAGACATGTAGATATTTACCTATAAGTCGCCAATGTATCGGAATATCGTGTCATGTGTCATAGAATATCAGAAATGCGTCGTGAGGATGTTCATAGTAGATTTTGACAAGATAAAAACATCAAAAGTCTCTTTATCCACTAAAAGTATGAGTAGGCCGCGTCTGTAAAATCACAGATTTTTGCAAAGTACCTAAAAAAACTTTATATACGTGATTTCTGCACAGAGATACTTTTCAATTATTCTTCTATCATTTTTGTAGCCATACATAAATTATCATACTTACATATTAATCAAGGCATATAGTTAACAAAGAGATACAGATTTTAACAATATTTGATTATTTTAGATGAATATTTTATCCCTCTTATAAACAGATAAAACAATGTAAATGATATAACTCATCCTGATTTTAATTCTAAGTTAAGCGATAGGCGTCAATATTCATATGAGTCAAGAGACAGGCCTACATTACCTATTCTAAACACAAGCTGTTCCTAAAAGTCTGTTCTTACTTAGAAAAAATAAACCAATCAAAGTAACACAACAAAACAAAACACCGAATAAATACTCGAGGCTTAGCTTACACATACATACTTCCACTCAAACTCCAGAGCAAGAGTATACAACATATGTTATCTGTATCTAATATTGATTCTCACCTATTGCAGGCACATCGCACGAACAGAAGTTGCCGAGTTCCTTGCTCCGCAGTAAATATTTACCTCCGCAGCACACCTTCACGACTGTTCACGGCCACTGTCTTTAATCGAAAACGTATTCTATTGTCTGTAACTGAGAGTTTATTTTCAAATAACCGTATGTTTATAAGTCCATACCATTGTTTGTGTTTGAACGCTGTCGAGCCGAGAACTACTGGTTAACGATTGTTTAACTTAATCGTTATTTTTAACGTCCGCGTTTAACTTTTACGATTATCTATCAAATCGAAGTTCCAAATATATCCTTGGTTTTTACGTACTTTATCCTACTTTTAAAATTGAATATTACAACTTGTATTCAATATTGAAGAAGTCTATTAATAAGATGGAACTGGTATGTATATTTTTTTATGATTAATTAAGTTCCTTAACTGTCAATACACTTATTACTGTAATTGAATATTTTATTTTCATACAAATAAGTGTTAAAATAGTGCTACTATATCTATATATTTACGTTCTATTCGATTTATTATATTTATGCCACTAAAAACTTCTACCACTAAGATTATAAACCACTATTCATACATTGAATTTTACTCGTAGCCTTCCTAAATCTAAATCTCTTCCAAAAATACCTAATGACGTAAATAGTTTATCATTATATTATTATCAATAACTACGAGACTCTACAAGTTACATTCAATTAACTCAACACGCTTCAATAATGCCAGTGCAACTGCCACAACCAATCACAAATTCAAAACAAAATCTTCCTAACCTAACCTAACCCTAACGTAATCTAGTCACAATACCAATCACTACTAAAGTAAAGTATCCTAATCGTAAAGTTAAAGTAAAGTTGGTGAGCAACACGTGAGCGAGCGGGCGGGCGGCGGTGTGGCGCGCCGCGAGCGAGTGAGGCGGGCGGCGGTCTCGACGCTTTATACCGTGCTTATAGTAGCTATAAACTTGTAAGTTTTGTAAGTGACGCTTTGAGTAGTGATAGTGTTGGTTAAAGATAGTATAGTAAGCGTGTTGAAATATATTATAATGTAACTCGCTGATCTGGCAAACGTTATTCAGCCGTATGAATTAGTATACTAAAATCAGGGTGAAAGGGTGAAAGCCACCCTTATTATTTAGCATTTAGGTTTATTTTTTTATCTAGGGTTAAAAAATAAAACTACGACCTGCGAAATATAAACACAAATTATAAGAATCGGTGAAGCTGATAACATACACACGAATGTTTATATACTAAATTAGTATTAACATAATATATAACAACATCTTACTTTAAATATAAATAGGTAAACATATCGCTTTTTGTTCTGGCGACCTTTCTTAAATGGTATTATTAATCTAAAAAATATTGCATAGGATGTTTTCTACTTAAGGGACTTTAAAGTGTCTCTTAAACTGAATACAGATAAATCACAGCAAATGTGTCTGAATTTATTTCCTTTAAAATGATATACCTTGTTCATACGATTGTTTTCTTATATGTAAATTTCTTTACAATATTAATACGATATTTTATTATAAAAATAAATGCTTAAGAATATACAAAATCTGCAAAAAGTATTGCAATAAAGTAGACAAAACCGAGGTCAAAAGTAATTATTTATAACTACTCAATCCATACCGATTAAGAGGTCATTAACGTGTTAACTGGTATGAGGTAGTAAAGTAATAAAAGGTATAACAACTAAGCTCCGATGACGATTGTAAACAACCGGAGGCGAGCTTTTACAAGCTTTTAATTAGAGTCCTTACTGTACTTTTATTGCGGCTATCGACTTAGTTAACCTGCGCCCTTTGCTGGTTGTAAACATCCTAGCAATTTGACTACATATGTTAATACAATTATCGTTTATTTTCAATTTCTCTTATGTTGTCGTCTCGTCTATTAAATTTATCTTAATTGAAAAACATACCAAAACACAAAAGTCTTGTATGGGGACTTACTTTAATATCTACTTTTATTTATTTATTTATATTATGGTACGGCAATATATATTTTATAACAAAAAAAATGTTACAGTTTAAAATATGAGCTAAAAACACGCCAATAACGTCGTTTTTTTATGAGGACTCCGTATATTTTTATTTTTTACTTTTAATATCTGTTCTTATAGCGGCTATAGTAATACGGAATCCTAAAACCCAATACCTCAGAATGAAGACTAGTGACAGTAACTGAACCGCTCCATTTATCTTTACGCGCGTAAAAAAATTTACGATCGTGTCGAGAGGATTACGATTCGCATTAAATGCCACTCCGCTTAGAGTGCACAGATAACGCTAAATGTGGAATCAAGTCATTGGATTTAATTTAAAATCATTATTGAACGTTATACTTTTATTCTTGACTGAAACACTGCAATTTACTCGTAACAAAAGTACATCAAGTCATTAGATATCATTTAAAATCATTACTGAGCGTTGCGCTTCATTTAAATTCATTGTACTTTTATTCTCAACTAGTTAAGTCTTGCAACTTACTCGTAATAAAATTACAATCAGACTCACTATACTCAGACATTATATAATTCTGTTTGTAAAAATAATCGTTCAAATTCAATTCCAAATTCTTGTTTAGGTGAACTGATTTTTTATTGAATAAAGGTAGCAAACGAGCAGGCATGCAGTTCACGTGATGGTAAAGTGGTCCAGCCCAATTACGACTCAATCAAACTTGAGGCTGATAATCAATATGTCGCTATTCTGAGGATCAAGATGTTCGTTTTGTGCTATACTTTTAGGACAGGAATCACGCATCTCCAAACCGAAATACAAGAATTCAAGGAGGATAAGGAAGGGTAGTGATGATATTCCCGACCCGACTAACCATGTTAGTACATAAAAGGATTCTATTAATTAATTTATTAAACAACTAGCGACTCGCCCTGGCTTCGCACGTGTGCATTGCTGATACTGAATACACTACAGAAAAACTATGAATGTATTATACGTATAAACCTTCCTCTTCAATCACTCTATTTTAAAAAAACGCATCAAAATCCGTTGCGTAGATTTAAAAATTTAAGCTTACTACGCTTTTTCTGTCCCCATATCCCTATATCCCTATATAGGGATATGGGGACAGAGAAAGCGACTTTATTTTATACTATGTAGTGATGACAGAAAACCCCAAGACTCTTTATTCTTATTCTTCAACCGAAGAAACTACTTAAAAATCTTTATTCGTATTCCTCAACTACTGAGACTAGTGTTTACCAGTCACAGTAGCTTTACCGCGTACCATCCGCCCTATTTAATTTTACGCGCGCATAAAAATTTTACGATCGTGTCGAGAGGATTACTATTCGCATTAAATGCCACTCCGCTTAGAGTGGACAGATAACGCTAAATGTGGAATCAAGTCATCGTACTTCAAGTATGTAAGTAAAATCGTACTGAGCGTTATTTTTATTATTCAATAGTAATGCCTTGCAAATTACTCGCAATAAAAGTATCCAACACTCAAAATGTAAATTTCATGAATATTATATTGATATCTACATCAAACTGTTCAATGGGTAGGCTTGCTTGATGATTGTAACGCCCTTTAAGGATACTTAAATTAGCGCAAAAACTAAAGTCTGTCTGAAATCCTGTATTTATCATACACATACACACAGGCATATATACTTTGTGATATTAAAATGACTTTACAATCCCAAGTCTTAAAGACAAAATACCAAAATTCAATATAATGACTGCTAGGCCATGCGGATTGTCATTAGTTTAATTTGACTGCGTCATGTCATTTACCAAAAAGTCAATTAGCTCCTTTGAAAACAAATTCAGACGAATATTCACACAACAACCAAAAACTCGTCACATTTCTAGTGACAATTGACTGCAGCTCTTCACACTAACAACACGCTTAATTACAGTGGAAATATTGAAATCACACGCCACAAGTCTCTCAAGCACCCCAGAACATGAGGCATTCCAGACAAATAGCATTGTTAATTTATAGTGCACACGACACCCGACACCTCGTAAACACCCTTTATATGATACTAGCTCTTACCGTGGCTTTTAATGCAACATGATGCTATTTAAACAATAATTCGACTTTTTCATGGTGTATCAGTAACAAAAATACACCAGACTTTAAGTTAGACCATAACATAACACCATACCATAAGCAATACAACGGCGATAACCGCATCTATTTCTTTTCTTATTTATTTATTGTTACTTAGAACGACACAAAGGTCACTAACAATACACAATTAAATTATAAAACGATAATTTCATAAAGTTATTTCCGCGTGATGTAATAACCACAATAACTACAAAGCTATTATTTTTATAAATAAATAGTCATTAACGCATTAGTGTTAAAGAAAAGTTATGTGGAAATTTGTCTTTACATGATACAAGCTTTTGGCCGCAACTTTTAATGCAGCTCGATACTTTCTTTTCGCTTCTTTTTTGTCCGTTGGAAACGGTGGTAGCTTCGTGATTTTCTAAATAAATCTGTAAAGAATCTACTTTGAATAAAAATATTTTGATTGTGATTTCATAATAACTAGCTTGCACACGGCTTTTAATGCACCACGGTAATATTTTAATAATAATTCGACTTATGGACGGTGGGTCAAGATCAAATATACACCTTATTGTAAGTTATACCCTAAAACTAAGTATTACCCTAAGCAATACAACTGTGAAAACTGCATCTAATTTCATGCAGAATTTTTGTCGTGATTCGCGTACAAACATACAGACAGACAAACAAACATTCTAAAAATGGTTGTTTTGGCCTTTATTGACACGTGACACGTCGTAAACTAGGAACACTCTTTGTATGTAATTTTATGGGTTTAATGGAGAGGGGCTTGAGGTTTCGTGCACTCCATTGTTTTATGGACAATATTACACGCGAATGAATGTAAGTACATAACTACATTTATCTTTTAGGGAATTAGTTTGAAGGTGTTCTTGTAATTACTTAATTGAACAGGAATATTTTTTTGGATTATGTGTTGTTCAAAAGATAGTGTTGTTACAATATTAACATTTTGGGTCATACATTAGGTTAGATTATTTTCATTTATCAAAGTTATGATAACACAATTATTTCTTAAATTACAGGAAAGAAAACGAAAACTTGGTGAGGATACCGACACACTAAAGATACTTTAAAAATCCAACAATTATCCCTTCGCCAAAGTGATGGATAGCCTACAGAGTTCAACCTAGAAAAACACTTTTACCCGATTAACCAGAAAAACGACCAAGGATAATAAGAACATCTTCGTTGTGGTCTTATTTCAACTAAGCACGCTCCAACACTCACAAATGTCTCAAATATTGTTGCCTCAAGGTTTATTTAAAAAGCAATAACCATGATGCGTCATTGTTCTTGATCTTGTGTCTACCCAACATTATTTTCGATCGATGGCCCTTCTCATATTTAAAGAGACACAAAATTTTAAAATGCAATAACAAAAAGAACAAACACTTTGAAGCAACCCACTCAATTATAATGCGCGATTAATTATCTTATAATCCCCAGTTGCACTCAGATGGGACAAAGCACGCGCTCCCCTAAATCCCGAACGGGTTCGCATCTGCGCGATCCCCGCAATCCCGGGCCGGCGGGATTGTTTGCGCTGCATTCTCCCTGGGAACATCACCAGCCGGTGTCATTTGATTCCAGATACTTAAAAGTGTTTGTGCAGTAATATTAAATTTTGTATGTACGTGGTTGGTTTGAGTAACAATTTTTCGAAAAAATTGTTTTCTACTATCTATTTTTGCCAGGTGGTAGAACTCATGTAGTTCGACCGGGGAGGTACCACCGCCACCCTCATAATCCTCCGTGAAGC